>PVIY010016079.1:0-52440 GCA_004026745.1 Myrmecophaga tridactyla | reverse complement strand
TATCAGGAATGAGATGGTCTGTGTGAGCAGGCACACATGTCAATGTTTCAAAGGTAAAATGATAGGTAGACTCCCTCACGTCTTCTAGGTAGGAATGGAATCAGCTTTGTCCTGCCTGAGGACGGTGGAGAGGGGAGTGGATGGGTGGATAAGGAAGTCATCCTCAGTCACCCCCAGTGACTCTTGTCTCTTGGCCCGGCCTGAGTGGGGCAGGACCCAACCTTTGCAGGTGGGGTCTACACATGTAGAGCAGATACTCAACGGGTAGAGATTCTGGATTTGTTGGTTACAGAACCAATAGCACAATTTATATGGTACCCTCTGTTAAATGTCAATGAACAACACGGCTTTGACTGGGCAATGGGGATCGAAACCAAAGAAAACTCACAGCCCATTGAGATGGCCAGTTCCTGTAGGTTCTGTGTCTTATGTTGCTGCCTTACAATTGGCTGCATCCTGGTGTTTGTACAGATTTTTTATTTCTTTTTCTCCATTTTTACTTATTAACATGGAGAGGGAACAAAAAAAAAGAGTATTGAGGTCTTATAGTCAATATCGTATCCTTTATGGAGTGAGTAGATCCTGCTATTTCTAGTTAATCATTCAAGGTCTGTGCTGAGAGGAATAATAAATAAACCATTCTCACCATGACTGAAGCAATCGTTAGAAAACAGACTTTGATAATGGTATTTTGGGGGATGAGTTTTTTTTTTTTTTAAAGGAATTATAGTTTTACAGAATAATCATGCCAAAGATAGTGTTCCCATATACCCTTCCCCAAAGCACACACACATACAATTTTCCCCATTATTAACACTTTGCATTAATGTGGTACCTTTGTTAACAATTGATGGAACACTATTATTATAATTGTACTTTTAACTGTAGTCCATAATTTACATTAGGGTTTACTGTTTGTGTCGTACATTCCTATGGTGTTTTTTTAAAAATTGTATTCTGGATATATATATATATATATTCCCCCTTTAACCACATTCAAATATTTAATTTGTTGTTAATTACTTTCACGGTGTTGTGCAGCCATCAGCACCATCCATCACCAAAACTCTTCCATCACCCCCACACAGAAACTCTGTACCAGTTAAGCATTAACACTCCAGTCCCTATCCCCACCCTTGTCCCTGATAATGTTTTCCAGTTTCTGATTCCATGACTTTGTTTATTCTAATTATTTCATATCAGTGTGATCATACACTATGTGTCCTTAAGCGTCTGGCTTATTTCACTCAGCATAATGTCTTCAAGGCCCATCCATGTGGTCACACACATCAGAACTTCATTCTTTCTAACAGCTGAATGATATGCTTGCATGTACACCACATTTTGCTTATCCATTCATCCGTTGATGAATACTTGGGTTGCTTCCATCTTTTGGCAATTGGGAGGATGCTCCTGCCGTACAAACATCTATTCAAGTCCCTCCTTTCAGTTCTTTGGGGTATATATCTAGAAGTGCGATTGTTGGGTGGTATAGTTTCCTAGGCTGCTAAAGCAAATACCAGTAATAGGTTGGGTTAAACAATGAGAATTTATTTGCTCTTAGTTTTGAGAGAGACTTTGTTGTCAAAGTCCAAATCAAGGTATCATCAAGATGATACTTTCTTCCCAAAGACATATGTTTTGTGGCTGGCTTCGGTGATCCTTGGTCTTTAGCTTGCCACATGGCAACACACGTGGCAGTGTCTCCTGGTCTCTCCATTCTCTTCTGGGTTCCATTGACCTTCCACTTCTGGCTGCTCCCTCTGGCTTTCTCTCTCTAACTCCGAATTTCATCCTACTTATAAAGGACCCCAGTCATAGGGTAAGCCCCATTTTAATTTAGGCAGGCCACACCTCAACTAATATAATCCATCAAAATGTCCCATTTAAAATGGGCTCACACCCACAGGAATAGATCAGATTTAACAACATATTTTTTTGCGGGGGAGATACATACAACTTCAAACCACTATGCTGGGTTATATGATAATTCCACAATTAACTGAGGAACTGCCAAACTGTTTTCCATTGCCACTGCATGGAAAACTACACTACATTCCCACCAGTGAACAAGTGTTCCTATTTCTCCACCTCATTTCCAATATTTGTTATTTTCCGTTTTTTAGTAATAGCCATCCTAGTGTGTGTGAAATGGTTGGTTTGCATTTCCCTAATGGTTAATGATGTTGAGCATGTTTTCATGTGCTTATTGGCCATTTGTGTATCTTCTTGGGAGAATTGTCTATTCAAGTCTTTTGCCCACTTTTGAATTGGGTTGTTTGTCTTTTTGCTGTTGAATTGTAAGATTTCTTTATATATTCTGGATGGTAAACCCTTATGGAATATGTGGTTACCAATATTTTCTCCCATTCTATGGGCTGTCTTTTTAAGATAAAATCCCTTGATGCCCAAGAGTTTTAATTTGGTGATACCTCATTTGTCTGTTTTTCTTTTGTTATTCATGCTTTGGTGTAAAATATAAGAAACCATTACCTAAAACAAGGCCCTAAAGATGTTTTCCCATGTTTACTTCTACGAGTTTTATAGTTTTGGTTCCGAATATTTAGGTCTTTGATCCATTTTGTATATGGTGTGATTCACCCTCATTCTTTTGCATATGGAGATCCAGTTTTCCCAGCACTATTTATTGAAGAGACCATTCTTTCCCTATTGAGTGGACTTTGCACTCTTGGCAAAAATCAACTGGGAAACAAAAGGACAAATACTGTATGGTTTCACTGATATGAACTAATATTAATGAATGAACTTGGAGAATTTCAGTTAAAAACAGAGACCATCATGAGATACAAATAAGGTAGATTTTTGATAATTGGAGCTGAAGGAATACAGATTGTGCAACAGGCCTGACTGCAAAAATTCAGAAATGGATAGCACAATACTACCTAACTATAATACAATAATGTTAGTACACTGAATGAAGCTGAATGTGAGAATGATAGAGGGAGGACGGCTGGGGGCACAAATGAATTCAGAAGGAAAGATAGATGATAAAGACTGAGATGGTATAATCTAGGAATGCCTAGAGTGTATAATGATAGTGACTAAATGTACAAATTTAAACATGTTTTTGCATGAGGAAGAACAAAGGAATGTCAATATTGCAGGGTATTGAAAATAGATGGTAATTCATATTTTAAAACTTTAACTTATGTGTGAGACTAAAGCAAAAAATGTTTATTTGGTACAAAACCTATATTTTGGATAGTGCATCTCCATTGAACATATGGAAGTACATAGAACCTTAAGTAGGGCATGAGATTTTGTAGGTTTGTCCACAGTGATGCCCTGATAATTCCAGAGTGATTTGAACAGTGAATAAAAAAGTATTTGCAAAATCCCCTTGGGGGAATGGCAAGAAAGGGGGAAAATTCAACTTCCCCATTTGGAGAACTCCTGATATTCTCTCAAGCAGTGAGGACAACAAAATCAATAGGCCAAACTCTCAATCTTGGGGCTTGTTCATTTGAAACATATCCCCGCAAAGGATAGGCTAACCTTACTTAAAATTAGTCCTAAGAGTCACCCACAGAGAGCCTCTTTTGTGGCCTCTCTCTCAACCAACACAGCAAGCAAACTCACCACCCTCCCCCTGTCTACGTGGGACATGACTCCCAGGGGTGTGGACCTTCCTGGCAACGTGGGACAGAAATCCTAGAATGAGCTGAGACTCAGCATCAAGGGACTGAGAAAATATTCTCAACCAAAGGGGGAAGAAAGAAATGAGACAAAATAAAGTGTCAATGGCTGAAAGTTTCAAATAGAGTTGAGAAGCTATCCTGGAGGTTATTCTTATGCATTATATACATAACCCTTTTTTAGTTTAAGGTGTATTAGGGAGGCTGGAGGGAAGTGCCTGAAACTGTGGACCTGTGTTCCAGTAGCCATGTTTCATAGCTATTGCAAGTGACCATATGATTGTGAAAACCTTGTTCTGATGCTCCTTTTATCTATGGTATGGGCAGGTGATTTAAAAAATGGGTTAAAAATAAATAAATAATAGGGGGAACAAATGTTAAAATAAATTGGGTAGAGGGAAATACTAGTGGCTAATGAGAGGGAGGGGTAAGGGGTATGGTATGTGTGATTTTTTTCTTTTTTCTTTTTATTTCTTTTTCTGGGATGATGTAAATGTTCTGAGAAATGATCATTTCTATACAACTATGTGATGATATTGTAAGCCATTGATTACACACCAAGTATGGAATGTTCAGATGTTAAGAACGTTCGTATTGTATGTGATTGATTTTATTAATAAAAATTTTTTAAAAATCCAAAAAAAAATCAATTGGCCACATATTTGAGGGTCTATTTACGGACCATTGTTCTAGTTTGCGGGCTGCCAGAATGCAACACACCAGAGACGGATTGCCTTTTAATAAAAGGGATTTATTTTGTCAGTTCTTCAGAGGAAAGGCAGCTAACTTTCAACTGAAGTTCTTTCTTATGTGGGAAGGCACAGCTTGATCTTTGCTGGCCTTCTCTACAGGCCTCCGGGTTCCAACAACTTTCCCCGGGGTGATTCCCTTCTGCATCCCCAAAGGCCTGGGCTGAGCTGCGAGTGCTGAGATGAGGTATGTTGAGCTGCTTGGGCTGTGCCACGTGGAGTTCTCTCATTTAAGCACCAGGCAATTAAATCAAACATCATTCATTACAGTAGGTACGCCTCCTAGCTGACTGCAGATGTAATCAGCAACAGATGAGATTCACGTACCATTGGTTCATGTTCACAGCAATAGATCTAGGTACCTTCACCTGGCCAAGTTGACAACTGAATCTAACTACCACAACCATTAATTCAATTTCAATGATCTATATGTTTGTCCTTGTGCCAGTACCATATTGTTTTGAACCATTGTGGCTTTGCAATAAATTTTTAAATCAGGAAGAGAGAGTCCTCAAACTTTATTCTCCTTCTACAATATATTTTTGGCTACTTGGGACCCTTTACTCTTCCCTATAAATTCCATTTCTGCAAAGAATGCTGTTGTAATTTTGAATGGTATTGCATTGCATCTGTAAATTGCTTTCAGTAGAATTGACACCTAAATAAATATCTTCCAATCCATGACCATGGAATGTTCTTCCATTATTTAGGTTTTCTTTGATTTCTCTAGCAATGCTTTATAGTTTTCCTTCAGTTCCTTGGTTAAATTAATCCCTAGATATTTGATTATTTTATTTGCTATTGTAAATGGATTTTTTCTTGACTTCCTCTTCAGATTGTTAACTACAAGTTATTTTAGTTTGCTAAGCTGCTCAAAAAGATATACCATGAAGTGTATTGACTTTAACAATGGGAATTTATTAGCTTGGTTTTTAGGCTAAGAAAAATGTTTGAATCAAGGCATCATCGGGCAATGCTTTCTTCCCGAAGCATTGGCTGCCAGCAATTGTGGACTCCTTTGTCATATTGAATATGGTGGCGTCTGCTGGTCTCTCCTTTTCTGGGTTTCCTTGCTTTCACTTCGTGCTTTCCTGGCTTTCTGTATGTGTACTCATCCCATCTATAAAGGACTCCAGTAAGAGGATGAAGACCCACCTTGGGCCATACCTTAACTGAAGTAACCTCATGAAAACCTATTTACAATAGATTTCCACGCTCAGGAATGGATTAGCTCTAAGCACTTGACTTTCTGGGGTACATACAGTTCCAAACCACCACTAGTGCATGGAAACATCACTGATTTTTGCATGTTGATATTGTGCCCCACCATTTTGTTGAATTCATTTATAGGCTCTAGAAGCTTTGCTGTGGATTTTTCAGAACTCTCTCTCTATAGGATCACGTCTCATCTACAAATAGGGAAAGTTTTACATCTTCCTTTCCAATTTGATACCTTTTATTTCTTTTTCTTGCCTATTTGCTCTGGCTAGGATTTCCAGTACAATATTGAATAACATTGATGGCAGTAGGCATTCTTATCTTGTCCCTAATTTAGAGGGAAAGATCTCACAATTAAGCATGATGTCAGCTGTGGGTTTTTCATATATGCCCTTTATCATGTTGAGGAAGTTTCCTTCTTTTCTAGTTTCCTACATGTTTTTATCAAGAAGAGGTGCTGGATTTTATTAAATGCCTTTTCTGGATCAATTGAGATGATAATGTTTTTATTTCCCTTCATTCTATTAATGTGGTGTATCACATTTATTGATTTTCTTATGTCGAATCACCTTTGCTTATCTGAGATAAATTCCACTTATCATGGTATATCATTATTTTATTGTGCTTTTGGATTCAGTTTGCTAATATTTTGTTGAAGATTTTTACATATGTATTCAAAAGGTTTATTATAATTTTCTTTTCTTGTGTTATCTTTCTCTGGCTTTGGTATTAGGTTGATTCTGGCCTCATAAAATGAGTTAGGAAGTGCTCCCTCTTCTTCAATTTTCAGAAGATTTGAGCAGGATTGGTGTTAATTGTTCTTGGAATGTTTGGTAAAATTCACCAGTGAAGCCACCTGGTTCTGGGCTTTTCTTTGTTAGGAGGTTTTTAATTGATGATTCAATCTCTACTTGTTATTGGTCTGTTGAGATATTTTCTTTCTTCTGGAGTCAGTGTAGGTAGTTTGTGCATTTCTAGGAATTTATCCATTTAATCTAGACTATTTACTTGTTGGCATACAGTTGTTCATAGTATTCTTTTATAATCCTTTTTACTTCTGTGGAGTCAGTAGTTAAGGTCCTGTCTTCTCATTTTTTACACTAGTTATTTATGTCCTCTCTTTCTTTTTCTTTGTCAGTTGGGGTAAAGTTTTGTCAATTTTATCGATCTTTTCAAAGAACCAGCTTCTGGTTTCATTAATTCTCTCTGTTGTATTTTTATTCTGTTTCAGTTATACCAGTTCTAATCTTTTTTATTTCCTTCTTTCTGTTTGCTTCGGATTTAGCTCACTCTTCTTTAGCTAGTTATGAGGTGAGGTCTCTGATTTGAGGTCTTTCTTCTTTTTTGGGGGTGGGGGGAGGTGCACAGTCTGGGACTCTAACCTGGGTCTCCCACATGCAAGGTGAGCATTCTACCACTGAACCACCCATGAAACCTCTACTTGTTTAATATAAGCATTTAGAGCTATAAATGTCCCTCTGATAACTGTCTTTGCTGAATCTTATGTTTTTGTATGTTGTGTTTTCATTTTCATTTGCCTCAAGATATTTCCTATTTTCCCTTCTGATTTCTTCTTTGACTCATAGTTTGTTTAAGAGTGAGTTGTTTAATTTCTGTATATTTGTGAATTGTAGATTTCTCTCTATATTATTGGTTTCTAGTTTAGTTCCATTGTGGTAGCAGAAGATACTTTGTATGATTTTAATATTTTAAAATCTGTTAAGACTTTTTTGTGCACTAACATATGGTCTAAGCTGAAGAATGACCCATGTTCACTAGAGATGAATGTGTATTTTGCTGCTATTGGGTGAAATGTTCTCTATATATCTGTCCAGTCTAGTTGATTTACAGTATCATTCAAGTCTTCTATTTCATAATTGATCTTCTGTCTAGATATTCCATCCATTATTGAAACTACTGTATTAAAATGTCTTACTATTAATGTGGAACCATCTATTTTTCCCTTCAAATCTGTCATTGTTTACTTCATATATTTTGGGACTCTGCCATTAAGTGTATGTATATTAATAATTATTATGTCTTCTTCATTTAATTGACCCCTTTGTCAGTTCATAGTGACATTGTTGGTCCCTTATACAGTTTTTTACTTAAAGTCTATTTTATCTGATATTAATATAGCTACCCCAATTCTCACATGCTATATTTTTCCCCATCCTTTCACTTTCAACCCACTGTGTCATTGAATTTAAGGTGAGTCTCTTGCAAACAGTATATATTAGGGACAGTCACGCATCTTTTTTCCATTCTGACAATCTCTGCCTTTTGACTAGAGAGTTTAATCCATTTACATTTAAGTAACTACTGATAATACAGGACCATCTTCTGACATTTTGTTAGTTGGTCTTTGTAACTCTTATACCTTTTTTGCTCCCTCAACTCTTCTATTTATTTGATTTTTTTGTATATATAAAATTTTCTGTATATATTTTTTCATCTTTTCCTAGGCACTCTATTATATGCCTTAAAGCAAGTAATTCTTGCTTTGACTTCATTGTTTTTTGCACTATTTTGGCTGTCTACAAGCTACTCCTGCCAATAGGTCAAGTTCTGGAAGTGTGAGAAGCTGCCACTTGATAAATAGGCACTGACAGACATGCACCCCAGTAAATGCAAAGGAGTAACTCTGCTCCCTCTGCTACAGGACCAGGGTCCCACAACGGAAGCACAGGTGGCTCCGCACTGCTCCGCCAGGCAGGGAGTGTCAGAAAGAGCACCAGGAGATTTCCCTCTGTTTTTAGAGCTGCATCGTCTTGATTCGGCACTAGCCCAGTTATTGCAACCCCAAACTTTTGAGGCAGATGGCACTGCCAACTTTTGCTAGATGTTCAATGATTCTGTGGGGGAATGACAACCTGGAGTGTTCTGCTGACATTTTGGTTGACTGGAAGCTTCTGGAATCAGTTTTGGTTTTTGTTGGGGGGGCGGGGGGAATCAGTTGGGTTTGTTTAAATAACAGATGTAAGTGTGCTGGGGAGAATAAGCCTCCCTAGTTCTCTGCTACTGGATGAGAGATGCAAAAAGTGGCCCAGAGCTATTCAATGCGGGCTTTCTTTCAATAAAGGAGTCTTTAAGTTTTTTACTTCTAAATTAGCTAAAGAGTTACATGCATGAAATTGCATGTAAAATGTGCTTGCAGGTATGTTATAAAACCTAAAGTTGAAAAGCAGATGGCAAGTTTCCTGTGGGAGGCAAAAACAAGAGCAGGTAAACTTCTGAGCTTGCTGTTTCTGAACCATAGTATAAAGCTTAGGGAAATTGTTTTGCTTTTGAGAAAACAATTCTTTTTCCTTGATGTCTGAATGTCCTTAATTTTTTAAGAAATGGAAAAGGAACATTTTAATAGCCTGGCATTTATAGAATTGGAGTTGCTTTACTAAACGGTGTCAAGTTCCTGCCAGAGATCACCTCTGAAAATAGAGTCTGCAAATTGGAAGCATCAGTTGAGCATTTAATGTTAATAATTATCATCATTATAATCTTGATTAAAATGGCCTACCTCTACTTTTTGCTCACATAAAGATGTTTGTTTTAGAAATATGCCTGCTAATTACTAAGCTCTGAATTATAGGTCTGAGCTAAATTTGGATTTGGTCTCTCTCTTTTTTTTTCATGATTAAAAACAACAGTTTCACAGCTTTATGGGATATTTAGAATAGCCGCCCACTGGAAACAACTCAGAGACCCAGTAACAAATGAGTGTCAAGTTGTGATACACCCATACGGTGGAATACTACCCAGTACCAGTAAAGAACAACTACAACTACCAACGGACACAACAACATGAGAAATCACAAAATCATTATGCTGAGGGACCACAAATGAATGTCAACATCAAAGGTGTTGTAAACGGGATGGTATACGGGTGGGTGTGGAATACAGTCGATGTAAGCTAGGGTCTATAGTCAACAGTGTCACTGTAATATGCTTCCACTGAAAGTTACAGAGGCACTATGCCAAAACTAAATGTCAACAGGTGGGGGCGTGGGGGACCATGGGGGGAGGGGCATGGATTCTTTGATTCTTTGTGGAAGAAAAGGAAATGTCTTAATGAATATTATGGTGACAAAGGCATGTCTTTACACTTAGGCTGGATTGTATGAAGTGTGAATAAAACTGTTTAAAAATGAACAGAGAGAAACAAGGTCTAGAGAAAATGTGGAGAAAGAGATGTACTACCCACTGTTGGCAGGGAAATGAGAGGTGCAGCCTCCTGGAGGGCAGTGTGGGGGGTCCACAGGAGGCTAGAGGTGGGGCTGCCATAGGATCCTGCAACCCACTGCTCAGTGTATACCTGGAGGAGCTGAGAGTGGGGACACTAAAAGACATTTTCAACCTGGTGTTTATGTGGGCAGTGTTCACCATTTACATTGGGTGGAGTGATCTAAGGGCAGGACGGATGAGGAATGGAAGGGGGAACTGTGGTGTATACATGCATGGACTACTGAGTTGCTGCAAGAAGGAATGACGTTGCGAGGCATGTGCCCAGGTGATTGAAGCTTAAGGACTGTATGTTGAATAAAATGTCAGAAACAAAAAGACAAATATTATCATGCCTTACTCATATGGACAAACTATAATATTAAACTCGGTGAATTGAAGTGGAGAGCATGGGTTATCAGGTTGGGGCCTATTGTAAAGGGTCTTATATCAGTTCTTACAGCAGTCACATATATTCAGGAGTTGTAGCTATTAATTCTAAATTCTCTGATACTGAGCTGTTTGTATATAACCGGCTCGTTCCCAGGAACTTTGGATATTTATGCTACACCTGAGACCCAGAGTTGGAGCTCTGAAGCTATGAAAGTCAGTATTACCCCAAACAGGAACTCTTTAAAAAGTTGAAAAAGGGATCAGACTTTGACTAGAGATGTGAAGGAAGCTGATTTGGATAGGACTAAAGTAGATCAGGATACAGGGTACAGGATGATATCGTCCATATTTTAAAACTTCAACTTCTGTGTGAGACTAAAGAGAGAGATGTTTATTTGGTGCAAAATTTATATTTTTGGTAGTACATTTCCTAATTTAACCTGTATGGTCAGTTTAGTTGAACACCATAAGAACATGGAATCTTGAATAGGTCGTGATATCTCGTTGGTTTGTCCAGGTTAGTGTGATGGCCCAACATATGCCAGCGTAATTTGGTCAGTGAATAAAGAAGTATTTGCAAGGTCCCTGTTCTAGTTTGCCAGCTGCCTGAATACAACATACCAGAAATGGAATGGCTTTTAAAAAGGGGAACTTTTATTTTAATAAGTTGCTTGTTTAGAATTCTAAGGCTATGAAATTGTCCAAATTAAAACAAGCCTATAGAAATGTCCAATCTAAGTCATCCAGGTAAAGATACCTTGATCCCAGAAGGTCAATGAAGTTCAGGGTTTCTCTCTCAACTGGGAAGGCACAAGGCGAGCATGGTGACATCTGCTAGCTTTCTCTCTTGGCCTCCTGCTTCATGAAGCTCCCTGGGAGGCATTTTCCTTCTTCATCTCCAAAAGTCACTGGCTGGTGGACTCTCTGCTTCATGGTTCTGCAGCATTCTGAAACTTTCTCCAAAATACTTCTTCTTTTATAGGATTCCAGTGAACTAATCAAGGCCCACATAGAATGGGTGGAGACACATCTCTATCTAATCAAGTTTAATACCCACACTTGATCAAGTCACATCTTCATAGACATAACCTAATCAGTTTCCAACCTATAGTACTGAATAGGGATTAGAAGAAACCATTGCACCCACAAGATTGATTAGGATTAAAGCGTGGCTTTTCTGGGTTGCATAAATCCTTTCAAACAGGCACACTCCCCTTGGGGGACTAGGGAGAAAGGAGAAAATATTCAACTTCCCCATTTGGAGAATTCCTGATATTCTCACAAGAAGCAGGGACAAACAATTCAATCGACTGAGCCCTTGATCTTAGAGCTTGCCCCTATGCAACTTATTCCTGCAAAGGATAGACTAAGCCTACTTATAATTATGCCTAAGAGTCACCCCCAGAGAACCTCTTTTGTTGCTCAGATGTGGCCTCTCTCTCTAAGCCAACTCAGCAGGTGAGCTCACTGCCTCCCCCCCCCCGCCCCCCCTCCCCCCACCTTAAGTGGAACATGACTCCCAGGGGTGTAAATCTCCCTGACAATAGGGGACAGAAATCCTGGGATGAGCCAGGATTGAGAAAGCCTTCTTTACCAAAGGGGGAAAGAGAGGAATGAGACAAAATAAAGTGTCAGTGACGGAGAGGTTTCAGAGTCGAGAGGTTATCCTGGGGGGTATTCTTATGCATTATATAGATATCCCTTTTTAGTTTATGGTGTAGTGGAATGGCTGGAGGGAAGTACCTGAAACTATAAAGCTGTGTTCCAGTAGCCTTGATACTTGAAGAAGATTGTATAACAATATAGCTTTTACAATGTAACCATGTGATTGTGAAAACCTTGTGTCTGATGCTCCTTTTATCCAGGGTATGGACAGATGAGTAAAAAATATTAGGGACAAAAAATAAATAATGGGGGGGTGATAAAGGGTAAATAATTGGGTAGATTGAAATACTAGTGGTAATGAGATGGAGGGGTAATGGGTATGGAATGTATGAGTTTTTTTCTCTTTTCTTTTTATTTCTTTTTCTGAAGTGATGTAAATGTTCTAAAAAATGATCATGGTGATGAATATACAACTATATGATGATAGTGTGAGCCACTGATTGTACACCATGTATGGACTGTACATGTGCGAAAATTTGTCAAAAAAATATTTTTTAAAAAGTCATTGTGCTGAGGTGCAAGGGTGGTTCAGTGTGGAATTCTCACCTGCCACGTGGGAAACCTGGGTTCGATTCCCAGCCCATGTGCTTCCCCAAAATAAACAAACAAACAAGAATTCAACTAATGGTGCTACAATAACGAGATACTCACATGGAAAAAAGAATGAAATGTGACCCTGCCATACAGCATACAAAAAAGGCAAAGCTCACCTGAATTGGGGAATTGGCGGCCGAAGGTCGCAGGGAGCAGTTTGGAAGATGGGAATGTCCTGCATCCCGACTGCAGTGGGGATTCGAAGGGTGTGTGCATTTATCCAAACAACCTCACTGTACACTTAACACTGGTGCATTTTACTTTATGTAAGTGAAATCTCAATAGAATTTAAAAGAAGAGATGAAAAACACGACAGCAGCAGCAGCCTGGCCCAGGGGTGTCTACGGGGCCATTGAAAGGGTCTGGGATGGGAGAGGACGCACCTGAATTCTAGGATGGCTTCTCCGAGATGCAGGGTTTAGGGAAGAGGGTGGGAGGAATGTGGGGTTTTTTTTGTTGTTCTGTCTTATGTCATTTTGACAATATATACTCTGATTTGTGTCATTTTGACAATATATACTTCTTGCAAGCCTGAGTTGCCTTTGTAATGTTGAGAAAAAGCCAGGTGAGACAGTGCCACACCCGGAAAGCCCGGCGGCGAGGGGGCGGCTGCAGCCAGGGGAGCGGCCAGGGGAGCGGCCAGGGGAGCCCCGCAGGGCGGCTGCGGGCTCCTGATCCCGTGTGGGGTGCGTCGTGGGGGGCACAGCTCCCCCAAAAAGCAGGTAGCAAGGAGCCGGCCCTGCCACCCGGGGGAAAAGTGCCACCCGCCCACAGGGACACAGGCGCAAAACCTCAGAGTAAAGGACGTGGGGAAGAGTTGCATGGATTGTGGAGAGCTCCTCGCCCACCTCCTCCTACCCCACGTTTCTTTGAATTTCTTTTTTAAAACGCTGGCCCATCTCAGCTGCGTTAAGGGAAACCCAAACCCTTTGTTGCTTTTTCATTTGTTTTGTCTCCAAGCTTCAGAGAAAAGGAACTCTGAAGTTCACCGTCCCAGACTTGTGGTGATGGAAAGCATAAAAAAGAGAAGCAAAGAGCTAACGCTGCTTAAACAGATGCCCCACCCCCACCCCAGCGGTTCTTCTAGTATTTTCTGTGAAAACTTCAGTGGGGGGAGGAGAGAGGAGCGCCTGGTTATAATAACATATACCCAACAGAAAACAATAATTGAAAGATTAGCCTGCACTCTGACGTGCCTTTCCACATGACGAGAGGCAAGTTCGGTCGGCCTGGGTTTGTCAGGGTGATTTACGGAAGCCTTTGAACACCGACGCTTGTGGTCCTGCCGGGGCCTGGGACTGACTGACCTGTCTGTGTACGGTCCACTTCGGAAACAGAAACTTCCCCGGTGGCATGGGAAAGAAAACACCAACCTAATCCTGCAAGGGTAACTTTAAACCAAAGCCCAGCCAAGAAAGAGAGTGGGAGAGAGACTGCCAGCTGAGCCAGACCAGAAATAAAAGTCCCATTGTCCTGGCAGAGAGCTCAGAGCTCGGCGCAGGCCGCTCCCGCCCTCCTGGGCCTTCTCTACACGCGGTCACTTCTGTTACCCCAGGGAGTGCATTCCAGGGGCAGCCAGGCAGCTTCCTCCCAAACACCACAGCCGGGGTCGAAGTTACACTGGAGGGATAGGGTTGTCAGGTCCGGGAAGGCTATGATGTGAAAAATCCTTAGACATGAATACAGCTAACATGGAGATGCTGGAAAACAGGGAGCAAGTATCTGGGAGTGTTGGATCCATGGATTAAGAATAGGGGAGGTGGGGAGGGGAGCAGCCCAGCTCAGCTAGAGCTAAGGAGAGCTTGCTTTGAGGACAGCCAAGGTCCTAGAAGAATCTAGTGGCCAGAGGCCAGACTTCTTCCAAACCCCCAAGCCACATGGAGAAAGATCTCAGCAGGGCCAGCCCAGGCCACAGCCCACCCTGGGAGACAGCTCTGCCTGGAGCTGCCTATTTGCTTAACAAATGCCTGCTGGTAGTACAGAAAGCCCAAAATTAAGGTTTTAAAGTAGAAGAGTAGATAGACAATTGGCAGTGTCCTAGCTTGCCAGAGCTGCTATCACAAATACCACACACACAATGGGCTGGCTTAAATAACAGGAATTTATTGGCTCATGGTTTTAGGTTAGAAGAGTCCAAAATCAAAATATTGGCGAGGCTTGCTTTCTTCCCCAAAGACAGTAGCATTCTGGTGCTCAGCCTCCCTTCTTGGAGTTCCATGGCTTGTGTTCTGCCTTCCATCACAATGTTCTCTCTCTTCAGGCTTCCTCTCCTTTCTGGATTTCCTGGTTGTCTTTATAAGGCCTCCAGTCATCCAGGTTAAGGCCTGCTTGACTTGGCCACAACCTTAACTAAAGATCTTCAAAAGGTCCTATTTAAAATAGGGTCACACCCGCGGGGACATGGATTAACGACATAGGGACGTAAGTGAACGCCCCAGAGCCAGGATGGCAACGTGGAATGGGGTTGGGATGGAGGCCAGGAGCCACGGAATTCAGCCTATGGTTCAGCAATGTCACCCTAACCCTGCAGGCTGTGATTCTGACCTTGGTAGGGTGAAGGGTTGGACTGTGCCTCTGACCTCCCTTCTCTGTTCTCTGAGATGCTTCTCTATTCTCTGAGCATGTGCCTCCGAGGTCTGAAGAATTGTGGTGTCCTTACCTGCCTTTCCCTTCCCTCTTTTCCCATCATCACAGCCTTCTTTCTAGAGAATGCTCAGGTGTCCTTTAGCTGGAAAATGACCCCAGTCTATTACCAAAACCCATCCACACCAGAAGTCTCAACCCATCCAACAGATGGGAGGGAAAGGGGTGGGGCTTGGAGACCCTGGGGAGGTGGGTTATCGTCATGGTGAAGAGGTATAAGAAAAGAGCTCTGGGCATGCTTGCAGACAGGCTTAGAAGATTTTGCAGCTTTACACCCCGAGTCCTCTTCCCTCTCCTTCAACTGGAAGTGAAGAAATGAAAGGTGGGTGCTAGCAGCTTTTAGTAAGCCACGTGGCAAAGGCATGCAAGGCCGTTCCCAGGAACTTAAGAACACTTTTGGAACATGTCCTTCATCACAAATGGGCCGCGTTCTCTGAGGACTTGCTGACTAGGTGTGACTGTGTGACTCTTAGTGGGAAATGCCTTGGACTAGCCTTCAAGGTGGGGTTTGGGCCTCAGCTTTGGCATCAACTAGCTCGGTAGCTTTGGTAGAATCATGTCACCTCCCTAGGCCTCATCTCCTCATCTGCAGAGCAAGGGGTTGGGAGATGATCTCAACAGGCCTTCCTGACGTTCTCCAATGCTATGAGCACGAGCCATCCTTGGTGCACCCTGCTTGGCCGCCATCCCCTTTCCCCTCTTTTAGTCAGCCTGTAGGACAGGTCGGCAGGAACCTGAGCTCATGGCAAGAATCCGCGAGCCACTGCCCTTGGTGGAGACATTTCAAAGCACAACTGTGCTGGGAGAACTGAGATGCTCATCCTCAGAAGTCCTTTCCCTAATCCATGCCCTTTCTGGGCAGCAAGACCAGCAAAGCCAAAAGCAAGGACAGCCCCATGGATGCACAACCTCAGAAGGGCCTTGTGTTTGGTTTAATGCTTTGCTTTTGCTGCCTTGAAATTCTTGGTAATTTTTTAACAAGGGACCCATACTTTTACTTTGCTTTGGGCCCCATAAATTATGTAACTGCGTCTGTAGGGACCTGGCCAGCAGGCAGTGAGCTGGACAGGAGCTAGTGGGGGCAGATATGACAAGAGCACCCTTGTCTCGGTGCCACTCCACAGACCACGGGGCAAGAGTTCCACAGGGAGTGTGGACGTGGTTGGTTAAATACACGCGTGTGCAAAAGCACATCATAGTGAAAACATGTTTGAACTGTTAGGGAGGGAACTTTTTTTAACATAGGCGTGTACCTCATGGGACCAGTACCCATGTGTGTTTGCATATGTAAATGCATCCGCACGGAGGAAAGCTTGACACAGACAGAGGCTGAGCCATTTAAGCCTAACAGGGAGTAGAAAGTCAATGCACCAACTTTGAACTGAGCAAGTTTTCTAAATCAAATCATTTGAAGATCCAGATATGACATGCAGACTTTGAAAACTTTGCAGCGATGACTTTTCAACAGCATTTGATGGAGGAACAGGGTCGTGACTGTCACGTGGGCAGGAGTTTGCTTGGACCATCTCAGACCAAAAGGAGCTCACACAAGGTTTGCTATTATCATTGTCTATCAAAAGAGAGCTATAGGGCTGCTGTTTAGGGTACTCCTCAGTGATTCTAGGAAGGTAGTCAATGTTTGCACAGTCATAGATGCGTACTGGAGAATAAGGACTTAGCTGTGTCCATCTCCGTGACTTTCACATGGCTAACAGAGGGTCTGGCATAGAAATTGTTCAAAAAACGTTTGTTTAATGAACGAATACCCACCCCCCAAGTGGATAGGATTTCTTCTTACATACACAACACATTTAACTATATTTAGCCATGCAATAATATCATGGATTCATTGGATACCAGGCAGCAAAAGGCCTTGGCTCTTACCTAGTCCTATTCTTCTTTTTTTTTTTATTGATTAGAAAACTGAGGCTCAGAGGGGTTAAACATGTTATCTGAGGTCACACAGTTCATCTGGACTAGAACCTAGCTATTTTGACATCTAATCCAGTGAATGTTTCCACTGAACCAGCCCTCCTTAAGAATCCGGAGTCTTAAATAAAGATGCTGAGGTGTTTACTCAGCATGTAAATATAGTCTTCATAACCCTTCATTACAGAGGGAGAACTCAACTGTTTTAATTGCCACCTGCAAAAAAGTACTTCACGACCTTTCTCCAGTGACATTTTGGCAAGCCCCTGTGAAGGACAATTTGAGATCTAAGCAGAATGAAAAGGAGAAAAAAAAAGGTCAGATAAAAGCTTTTTTATTTGCAGATGGGAATTAAGTGCTCCATGCCCAGGCAGTTGGCTTAATACTGACTTCAGGGTTGCTGCTTTAATGCTTCAGTGAGCAGAAAATTGGAGAGTAAGAGCGTCAATCACTCAGTCCCGCCAAGCAACAGCCCCTCAAACCTACACAAAGCTCCTATTTTGCGTGCTCAGAACAACTGCGAAACCACCTCAGCCTCACTCCTACCACAGGTTTTGAGGAAGCTGGAGCGCGGTTATTTTTAGGCTACCAGAACTTCTGCCCTGTGGTGTGGTTCCTTAAAGCTGAATTTCTAAAAAGGACCTTCCAGGTCACAGGTGCCGGAGCAGCTTCAGCCTCCAAGCCCCAGGCAGCCAACCACTGGGCGGGGCCAGAGGCAGGGGTGGAGCAGTGACCAGACAACCCAAGGCTCCTCCAGGAATTAGGGAGGTACAAATTGCACAGTGGTGGCTGCTGGGCAAGAGGAAAACTGCAGGCCATTGCCTGGAGAGAGAAATAGCAGGGTGGTATTTTAGGTCCCGGCTCCAGTGGGCCTGCTCCGTTCATCATTGCCTTTAAAGAAAACACACCCCAAAACTCTTTTTACTGAAGTCCAAAAAACAAACAGAAAAGTGCACAGATCATCATGTGCAGTCAATCAGCTTTCACAACCTTAATAACCCTGTAATCCGCACCCAGGTCAAGAAAGAAAACACACCCCTCACCCCCCTCCCCGCCCAGGGTAATGCTATTCTGATTTGTCCTTGGGTTAAAATGTAAGCCAAGGGGCAACTGGGAAGACGGCGCGTGCTGGAGTTTGTTCGGGCTCTCCCACAACTCCATCACTCAAGGCCTGGTGCCTGCTGGCGTCTAGCTAGCCAGGCAGCCCCCATGCGCGAGCGACAGGGTCAGGCTGGAAGAGGAGGAGCCGCCAGCCCCTTGGAGGAGAGGAGAGGGCCCTCCGAGCCCCGTGAGGACGGGTAGTGGAGGGAACGCTGCGGGCTGGTGTGTGCCCCACTCGATGCAGAGCTGGCCTCTGCCCTGAAGAAGGCTGGGGACGCCAGACTGCAAGGTCTGCTCACAGCGTGGAGGTTCTGGTTGTAGGTCACAGCTCCGGCTGCGCAGGAGGGCTTCTTCTGTTTCTCTTCTGGTGTTTCTGCGGGTTTTCCCTCATTGTAGGCTCTCTGAGTCTCCTTATAGTGGTCAGCCATTCCGGGGAGGAGTATAGGTTGTTTTGTTCCATGGGTTTCCTGCTAGGCAATAAAGTCAGGCCTCGGAGGCCGGGCAGCCACCGCACTGCGTTTGTGGCCTGGAGTTATGGCTGATTTTGCTTAGTTTGCCGCCTGGCTGCAGTGGGCTCTTTCGTCCCAAGTTCAACACTGTTTCTAAGCAGCAGCATGTTTGAAATAGGTCTCATATCCTGGCTCGAAGTTTTGGTTTGCGTCCCTCTGGCACACGTGCGCTTGTGTGCTTGTGTACACACTGGTACCTGTAAGGGAGAACGCGCTTCAGTCTGTGCCTCAGGAACCACAGCGAAACTCTTTATATTTTCTGTGGGGTTGTGAAGAGAGGCTTATGCTCTCCGGGGAGCAGCTCTGCATCCTCGGCTTGGTAGAAGGGGTTCTGTGGTCTCTCCTGGCTCCCTTCCATCTACTTCCCAACCTAATGCTTTCAGGCTTCCCTGACCCCACTGCGATCCTCCTTCCACCAAGACCACGCAAGCCTTCGTAGACACCAAGCCCAGTACGGTCTTCTGTCTTCATCGTGCAGCAGCCTCTTGGTGGCCCTGGCATGGGGGTCTCCCGGTCTCCCAGGGCGTGCCCTTTGTCCTTGGCTGCGGAGGCCACACCTCCAAGTTTTTCTCCTGCACCTCAAGTACTTCCAATACAATGTCCTTCATAGTCTCCTCTTCTTCCACTTGGCTTGCTGGTATTGAGCATCCCTGCGTTTCCGCCCTCAGCTCTCCTTAATTCAGTGCCCTTTCCAGGAGGGAGTGCACACGCCCACACGTCTTCAGCCTTGGATGTGGATGTCCAGCCCGGCTTGTCTCCTGAAGCTCAAGGCTGGACCACTGGTGTCTCTCCCTGGGGGCTCTGTAAGCACCTCTGGCAATTGCTCTCAACTCACAGTGCAAATTACAACCATGCGTAGCTTAAAACAAAACAAAACCCCTGGCCAGTCTTCACTCCCCGAGATATTGATTCAGTTGGTTGGGATGGGGCCTGGACATGATTGTGTGTACGTGTGCTCAGGTAATTCTAATGAGCAGTCCACAATCAGAACCCTAAGGCACGAGGCTCATACATGTAGAGAGCTGAAGTGCTTGGGGCAGGAATCTCTGTACAGGGCCATGCGGACCCTCCCTCTGGCCCTTAGTCTTTGCAAAGCTCTTTGCAGGCATAAACTAATGACTCTACAGCCCCACTGGGGATCAGAGGTGATCGTAGGGCTACAGAGGGAAAAACCTAGGCTGGGAGGAAAGGCTGGTATAGAAGACTGGTTCTCCATCCTTCCATCCCCTGGCCAAATACAAAACCTGTTTTGACCTTGCTTAACCCCTTAGGTTGTCTTACAGTGTTTTTAAAGACACCAGTTCTCAACTGTAGACTGACAAGTCATGAACAGAGGGACTAACGAGAAACCTGCTTCTAGGAGTGGTACTGGATGCCACCAGGGAAATCAGAACAACCTTCAGCCTCAGTCTCGCTAACAACCAAAACACAACTGCCATTCCTACTTTTACAGAAAGTGTGAGAAGCAAATAAGAGATCTTGCAGATGACAAAATATTGTGATTTTTATTTCTAATGAATCCCAGATAGAATTTTTACGCTCCAGGGCCTGAAACAATCATAAAATGGGGGAGCAGGAAGCAAGCTTAGAGATAATCCTTTCCAACTACTCTATTTTGACCGTTTGCACGTCACCTTTCCACACGGCACACTCAGGGCACGCTGTCTGGAGCCTAGGGCCCGTCTTCCCAAATGAACCCAGAGCTGTTCTTATCCCCTTCTCACCATCCTGCTCCCTCTCCACTCCAGTTCCTGAATTTAGGTGGTCTGAGCTTCTGCCAGAAGCTGCAAAAAGCCTGTCGCCTTCTACCACTGTTTTCCATGCCCTCAGAGCAGCTCCTTAGTGAGGCCAAACTTTGGAGGATTAAAACTAAACGTGACTCGGCCCGGAGAGACAGATACCTGTGTTCAGTGTCAGACTAACCCATGTTTACCTGTGGGCTGACCTTAGACCAATATGGGTCCTCTCTGAACCTCAGTTTCTTATCTAGGAAATGGGTTAACGAATGGTATCTACCTGGTGGTGAAGACTGAATGAGACATTTCCAAAAAGCAGTGTTTCTCAAACATGGCTGCTACTTGGAATTACTTGGGGCACATTAAAAAAAAAAAAAAAGCATTGATACTTGGTTCCAACCTATACAATTTGTGATTCATTTGCTCTAGGAGCCAATCTGGGTGTCGTAAAACTCCCGGGGTCATTCCAGTGTGCAGCCAAGATGGAAACCATGGCCGTGGAGGGTCAGCATGGCCCCGCAGGTGCTGGGCACCCAAGTGACCAGCTCCTCACACCAACAAGACACGAAGGGTCAAAGCTCCTTCCTACTAGACCCTCACAGCCCCCCTGACGAACTTCTTGGACCTTTTGGAGAGGACTGCTTCCTTCAGCGGGCAGTGGTGACCAAAGCTCCATCCTGAGGGCCCGGAAGCCCTGGCTGGTGACTTCCTGCTCTGAGAGTTATGTGGGGAAGTGAAAAGAGGCCCGACATCAGTCAGGGGACTGTCCGCAAACCAACTCCAGTAGACTCAGGCCCTACTGGTTGGTCTACCAGGGAAGATTGTTTCCGTCTCCTGTGCTTCCCCCATACCGGGGAGGAGACCGTCAGGTATCACAGCCTGGAAGGGCTGGCATTATGCTGATGGACTGGGGCAAAGTGTAGGGGAAATTCTGCCCTGAGAGGTGCCGGCCAGCCCAGAGCCTGGCGACAGACCCGGCGGCAGAAGGCGGCCATGGTTGAGACCAGTGGCCTCAGATAGGTGTCTGCTGGGCAGATCTGCCAGCCACTTCTGATACGTCTTGTGGCTGGGGGGTGGGGCAGAAGACGCAGGCGACTCGCTGCTGCTGCTGCTCCCACACATCGCCCCCGCCGGGCCCCCCTGCGGGACCTCTGCCCGCCCTCGCCCCCTTCTCATCTCCGCTGCAACTTGACTTGGAAGCCAGCGCGCGAGGGGAAGGTACAAGGCTGAGTGGTACTCGGCCGGAGTGCGGGGTGCGCGCTGCGGGGTGCGCGCTGCGGGCTGCGGCTGGAAGGCGACCTGGGCCCAAGAGAGAAGCACCGGCGGCCTGAGACCCTCCGCCCTCCATCCCGTAGACCCGTGCCCCGCGCCCCGCGCGCGTCCGTGCGCTTGGGAGGGTCTCACGGGATCCCGCGCAGCAGCCCCTCCCCGGAGGGTCCTGCTTGTGTCTGGCTAATGCCTGGGCCGCCGGGGAGACGCTCGGTGCCCGCGGGCCGCGTGGGGTCCACACCTCCACGCTTAGACCAGGCCGCGCTGTGGTCCCGGGAGCGGCTCGCAGCCGTCTCCACTGCGTGGCGGCTCCGTGGGTGCGCGCGCCACGCGCTCTCGGCAGCACCCACGAGCTGGTGCGGATCGGGCTCGTGCCGCGACCTCGCCGTCTCTCCTTTGCTGGAGCCGCGCGGTGGCCAGGAGGAGGTCCGCGTGCTGATGTCGCCCTTCCACCACGGCCCGCGACCCCGACGGAGTACAAACCCTGCGTGCGCCGCACTTCCCCACCTGTAAACGGGCACGGTAATATCCCTGCCCACGTGGGGATGCTGCGGGGAGTGCATGCGTCTAAACACCACAGTGCTAGGCACATAGACGCTGCATAAGTACCTGGTATTAATAAAGTCAAGGCCTCTACAATGTCTACACTGCAGCGTGGCCGTGAGAACGAAGCGAGATAACAGAGTAAACTGCCCGTGTAGACCAGGCTCTGCATGAATAATCCTTAATGTTACTATTACTCCCGAAGTCTCTGATTTCCTTCTTCTCTCCCTCATTAAAAATAATAATAATCATCATCATCATCATCATCATCATCTTGGCTTCCTCACTCGTCTATCGGGGAAGGCGTGAGCAAACCTGGGGCTTCCGGCGCAATGCCACATGGCCCCTGAACCCGTGCCCGGTTGTAATTCCCTTGGGGGCTTTGAAAGGGGACTTGAACGTGGCCAGGCCAGCGCAGCGGTTCTGTCCGAGGGAGGACAGTGAGGACATTAAATCTTGGGTTTACCAAAGCAAAAAAATAAAGACGTTCAAAGTAGGACTCTTCGGACGAACTGTTAATTATTTCTCTTCTGTATTTTTTCTGGTTGTTGATGGTGCGCTGCAGAGGATGCTGATGCGTTTTGGAGCTGAGGGGGGCGAGTCGCCGCGGGGCAGGGCTGCAAGGCCCAGGGGGCCCGAGAGATTCTTATTGTCACTTTCTCCTGTCTTCACCCAATGCCTCGCGCCCGAGCTCCTGAGGAACCGTCTTCCGGGTTGCGGGGGGCTTTAAACCTCGCTGCCTGTGAGCGTCGTCATTTTCGGCTCGCGCAGACGCTCGCTCGGGCTAACTGCGCGGCGGGTCCAGGCCGAGGGGACCCAGGCGGTTAACCTCTCCATGCGGGGCGTGGCGGGACCCGCATCCCCGGGGCGCCTGCCGCCAGTGTCATGACTGTGGCCTTGGCTGCCGCTGAGGCCCGCATCTGGGACCAGCCTCCCGCGCCCTCTCTCGGGGCGCAGCTGGCCCGGCAAAACCCAGTCGGTAAAATAGGGGCCACTGAAAAGACACTCAGCAGTGAGGTTCGTTCGGTGTTTCTATCGCTGGCAGGCTTCCCAATGCGTTCGGGACTCCTTCCCCGGGCCCAGAACCTTCCTCCGGAGGGAAGAAGGGCCGGCGTGCAGGGCTGAGCCCCTGTGCCCGGGGTGGTCTAGTCGCGGTGGAGCGCACGGAAGCCCGGAGCGAAGGAGAGACGCTCGTCGATGAGCTTTGGACGTGGTCAGATTTATACTTTTTAAAGAAAAAAAAAAAAACAGAAAACGTCATGCCTGACCTTGACCTCACCAGAAGGACAAACGCAAAAGCAAAAGCAAGGGTCGGGGCAGCTTTCTGGAAAGGGCGCCCGGGATGAGAGTGGGTGGCAAGGCCGAGCGCGCTTGGAGTGAGCGCCCGCGTCGGCGCTCCGGGTTCCCGCCAGCCCTGCTGCCCGCGCCGCACGCCGGCTCCCGCTTAGCAACGCCTCCTGGCCAGCAGAGCTGCCGCAGCGCCCTTGGAGCTGGACGCCTCTCTTCCTGGAAGGGGACGAAACAATTTTTGGTAACGCTCAACCTCCCGGTGGCACGAAAATGAGGGCGGTTTTCAATGTGAAATGCGTTTTGTGAAGGCCGAAGTCACATCTCAGTTTGCTCTGGTGCAGAACGGTTAGCAAACGCACCCGGAACGCCCTGCATGCCCCTCTTCTACTGTGTCTCACACGTGCGGGCTTTCGCTGGGCTCCCGGGCCCTGGCCACCACTGTCCCTCCCCCGGCCCCGGTCCCGGGACCCGGCCCCGCTGCTCTCATCCCTCGCGCTTCTCGGAGCAAGGCTTTGCTAATTTATCAGCCTCCTCCCCAGAACCTCGGATTTCATCTCTTTCTTTTCCCCCTGAATGTTCAGTTTGTTTTCTCAAGACCTAAGCAATTTTTAATGTACTCTATACTTCCCGCTTAATCCTCCTCGTTTATTGTATAATTATAGTTTCAAAGTGATTATGTAATTAAAATCATGTTTCGTTGCAGCAGGACTTCAAAAGGGCGGCAGACCCCCGCTCTGGCATTATTTTCTGGTGATGTAATAATTTCCCTGTGATATTTAAAATAAACACATTAGTTCAAGAATTCTAAACATGTCTCAAAGTATATAGTAGGCTTGATTGGCACGAGGCTAGGTTGTAAAGAAATGGTAAAACCTATCACTAGTTTAATATATTTCTATGCTCCCATGCAGGGTAAATTATAGGATAATGGGGCGCAGGCGATGGTAAAGTCTGTTTATATAATCCATTTCTTCACACGAGTTCCCATTGCTTTCCCTTGCCTTTGCTGTATGTGGTGGTTCTCTGATCCCCTGACCTCAGCCATGTGTTTTCACTTTTTCTTCTGATCTCAATTCCATGACCAGCGGGGAATAAAATACAAATTGAATAGTAACCATTCACAGGCCGCTCTTTTCAAACTGTTGTTAAAACCTCTTTGTCTTGTCTAGCGGTTGATAGATAAATGTGTTGTGTTTCGCCTGACTTTTTTTCCTCCTTCCCCCTTTCCCCCCTTAGCCAAGAAAAAATAACTCCGCTCAGCCCAATTATGCGCTTTAAAAATTAAAACCCACACCTCCTTCCGAGCCCCCTCGGGTGCGCCCGGCTCGCCCCCAGCCGCCGGCGGGTTCCGCGCGTGAAATAAAGCAGCGGCGGGAGCGAGGGGCGCCCGCGTGAGGTCCGCGCCATTGTCCACCGCCTGAAGGTTCATTTAACACCGAACCTGTAGCGCCTCTGATCCTGCGGGGCCCGGAATCGGCTGGGAGGGCGGGGGGGGGGGGCGCCCCCACCCCCGGGGCTCGGAGGGGAGCAGAGGGTGGGGAAGCCCGGGAGAGGGGAGTCGCGGCGCTCGGAAAAATAAACCTCCTTCGCGCGCCTTTTTCTTTTCATGACTGGACCTGCCTGGGGGCGCGGTGGACGAGAGGCCGAGCTGTTTGTGCAGCTTCTCTCCAAAACGAGAAAAAAATAATGGCTCCTTATTTCTGGGCCCTGCATTCCGGGCCCTCTCTCTTTCTCTCTCCCTTCTACTTCCTCGGCTTCTTCTCCGGAACGGACGAGCAAAATCAAATAATGGTTGAATCGTCTATTTCGCCGCCTGCCCTCTGGTTTCGTCGACTTTCTCCGGGGTCGCTGGCACAGCAGCGCCTTTGTCACCACCCTGCCCGCGGCCGAGGGCGACAAGGGCTTCCCAGGGGCCCGGAGGCGCGCGAGGAAACTCCGGTGGGCGCGGGACCCACTGTGTCTGCACGTCCAGACTGCAAAGTGCCCCAACTTTTTATTCTAGAAAGAACGAAGGCTGTCCCCTTCCGGGAGGGAGACGCGCCCCCGGGGCGGCTCCTGGGCTCGGTCCACCGCGCGCGCCGCGCCCTGGGTGCACAGCTCCGCGCGTCGGGCTTGCGCGCGGGAGCGGCGGGGGCGCGGGGCGGCAGAGGGGGGAGCGCGCCGCGCCCGGACGGGGCTGCCAGCCCCGCGCCCGCAGACCCGAAACCCGCGAGGGCCGCGGGGACCCCGCTCTCGCCGTGAGCCCGCGTACCTGTAAACTGAGCCCCCCGCACATGCTTCACATTAAACCTCCGTGCCGGGTGCCTTTTCTCTTTTTTTCCTCCGAAAGGGTTCTTATAAACTTCCCTTCGTTTATTTAGCCTGGTTTTCATTGCTCCAGTTTTGCATGGGTTGCCTTTGTTTAGTTTATTAACCCACGGGGTTACTTTAACTAAACATTTGGGCTGAATGCTTTGGGGTTAGATTTCAACGTTTTCTAACGAAATTACCGAGTTTTTTGAAGCCGCACAGAGAACGCTGTGTTGAGTTTATTAGTCAATTTAACAGACTATAAGGGAGGGAAAAAATGAAATTAGGACAATCCGGGTTCGTACCCACTGTGGGTATCAGCGCTCGAGCCCGCGGGGTTGGGGCTCTAACAGCACAGCCCACGCGAGGGGACGGTCCGGGGCTGCTTCCGCGGCTGCAGCGCGCGCCGGGGCCTCGGGGCCTTCCCAGCCCGCCCGTGGGTCCCCCGGAGGCACGCGCCCAGCCTGGCCCCCCGCGGGAAGTTCGCGCGCGGCTCCCCGCGGGGCTGGACCCTCTCTCCCGCGCCAAGCAGCCGAGGGGTGGGTGGCGGAGGGGGCAGGAAGATGGGCGGCTCTGCCCTGCGGGACCCGCTGCACTGCTGCTTTTTGGGTCTCGCGCGCGGGAAGGGTTGGCTGCTTTGGGTGGCAAAGGCGGGAGAGCTCCGTGCTCCCGCCCGCCAAAGGACGGCCCAGGGGGGAGGAGTTGCGGTGGAATCCGCTAGAGAGATTGCAAACGAATCGTCGTGGGTAAAGGGGAGAGGGGAGGGGGAGAGAGGAGGGGGAGGAGGGGAAGGCTGGCCGCTTCTTTCCCGGGAGGGGGATGGGCGTCCCCAGCCCACCTGGAGTCTGCGGGGGCTTCGCCCCAAGCTCCAGGAAGACCCCGGAGTTTGGGACACGTTGGGAGGTCCAGCCTGGCCTCCGTGAAGCGGTGCTTCGGAGACGGAAACGAGCGCGTCCCCCCCTCCGACCCCTCGAACTAAGCAAGCAGGAAAAGGACGAGGGAGATACTGACGCTGCCGCCCGGGCCGGCCGGACGGGGACCACGACATGGACAGCTGTCCGGGGCGTCCTCTCCTAGCCGGACAACCACCTCCCCATACGGGCTCCAGCGCTCTCCCGCCCTCCTCCAGGCTCTGGCGCGGCGGTGCCGGGCTGAAAGGTGGCGGCGCTGAAACGTGCTCCGCGCACAGATATCTCGGATGAAACTGAGAACTTTGTCCTGTTTCTTCGTTGAAGGTGCTAAAGTGGGAGCCCAAACAAAGAAAACTTCCAGCTAGCTGGGGGGTGGGGGCGGAAGGCAGGGCACCCCAAGACTTCTCAGCACATATAGTAGCTGTGTTGATGGAGGCCCTCAAGGTGAAAATGTTTCCTTACCTCAACATGCAGCCACTGGGTCCTGCCCCCCCCCCGCCCCCCCCCGTGACAAATTCAATGAAAATAGGTGCGATTATAGACACGCTGGAACTTCAAGGGTAGTACCTGTGTGAAGTCCAAAATTCAAAAGATATAAAGATAGGGAAAGTTTCTCTTCTGGTCTCTGACCCTCCAATTCCCCTCCCTTGAGGCAACATTGTTTGGTTCTTGTGAATTGTCCTGGAAAAAAGAGAGAAAGCTTTGCAAAAGGCTTTCCCACACTTCTTTCCTCACTCTTCTCCCTCCTTCCCTGTTCACTTTCTGACTGTTGAAAGTCTCCGAGAGAGACTCCCCCACCTTAGAGGTTGTTGCTTGTCATTTCCCCTTTTCTCTAGGGCTGGGAAACTCAGTGTGGCTCCAGAGGATTGCCTTACCATCTTGCCTTTAAACAAAGTAGCCGGGTCATCTCTGCTGCTTGTTCTCCAAGCTCATGCTTTCCCTCTTCTGCAGCCCTGTTTTTGCCTTTTCTTTTCCATTTCCTCCACCACTACTCTGGGGGACCCCTTATTTCCTCACCTGGGCCATTGTGAGAGTCTCCAGTCAGTGTTTTTCTGTTCCCTCCCCTCCACCCAGCCTGCACTTACCACCTTGTCAGTCATCTAAGGCCAACTTTGATGTCCTTTTTCTGACCAAAAACATCGGTGACTTTCCACTGGCTAAGTAACCAAACTATTGATTGAGCAGGAGCCCAGCAGATCCGCTGGGGACAGCCTGGGTCAGCCTCACTGGCACAGGCCTCCATGGGGGGTGTCCCTCCCCTTCCTGTCCCCCGTCGACCCTCTCTTCAGAGGGCTGGTTTTCCTCGCTGTTTCCTCCAGTAGCTGGACCCCTCTGCCTCTCCTGCTCCTCGGCCTTTTCTCAAACCTTCTAGTGCCTGACATATCCTTACCTTCTCATGGTTCAAATCCTCCAAGGCCTTGCTCAAAAGCTACCCTCTCCGCCCCTCCGCAGCCCCCAGCCATCTGAAATCACTGCCTTCCCTGGCTCTCAGAGTAATTGTTTTGAGATCACTTATGTAAATGTGTTGAATGGTCATTTGGGTGTATGTCCTATTTCCTCTCCTAAATTATAAAGCGTTAATTCCTGGCACACACAAAGCAAGCAATATTTTTTTTAGTTAATACCTCCCTCACTGTTCCCCTTCCCTTGCTACAAAACAGAAGAAAAAAAAGGAAACAGAACTCCCCTTGAAAAGTGCCTTTCTCTTAAATGCTAGTTAATATTAGCGGTTGGATTATCGTATTAAAGTGAATGTCTTTGAGCTATGGGTAATTTGCTGCGTGTTTTAGTTTGCTAATGCTGCCAGAATGCAATATACCAGAAATGGAATGACTTTTACACAGGGGATTTATTAAGTTACAAGTTTAAGTTCTAAGGCCATAAATATCTCCAAACTAAGGCATCCAGAGAAGGAAACTATGACTCCAAAGCAAGGCCGATGGCACCCAGGATTTCTCTGTCAGCTGGGAAGGCACGTGGCTGGCACCTGAGGTCCTTCCCTGGCTTCTCTGGAGCAGTTCTGGATTTCTTCTCTCACCTTCCCTGGGCTTTCTCCGGGTCTGGCTTTTCAGTCCAGAAGCTCCTTGCTTCCACCTCATGGGAAGGTACATGCTGGGTTCTGGTTTCTGGTGGCCTCCAAGCATCTGCGTGTCAGAACTGCAAGCATTTCCAAACATCTGTGTCGGAGCTTCGCCTTGAATGGACAGAGTCACATCTCCATCTAATCAAAAGGCCAAGCCACAACTGGGGGTGTCACATCTCCTTGGAGAAGGTCCACCCTAAACAATAGGTCTGCCCCCCGCAAGATTGGATTAGGAAAAAGACTATGGCTTTTCTGGTGTACATAGCATCTTCGCACCAGCGTTCAGGATTAACCTCTCTTGAATTTTTAAGAAGAATCCGTTATTCCTGTGAACCCCCACATTGGTTAGGGAGCCAGGGGGCCCGCATTGGGCCGTTGGTACCAGCGAATAGTGAGTTTAGGTGAGTTTAGGTGACTAGCCGGATTTAATTTCACAAATGCTCCTCCTTAAGGAAGCGGAGTCCAGGGAGCGGGAAGAAAACCTCTCCCAAGCCCCTAAATCTTTGTGGGCACACGCCTACAGATTTCCCTTAGCACAGCTTCATATGCCTAGCCTGTGGTTTGAGCCACTGGGGTGCCGGGGAGAAGGGAAAGAAGATTTAGCACCCCCTGCCCCACTCACAGAATCTACCAGGAACTCCCAAGTCACCCTAAATAAAATGCAATAGAAGTAACTGTTTGCCATGCCCATGCATCATTCTCCTACAGCCAGACCGCAGCCCCCGAGCTGCTTTGAGAGCTGCCCTAGACCGTCCTGCTTTGGACAGAGGTCCTGTGAAGCATGCCCTCCCCCCACCCGCCACTGTAAGGGATGGGGAGAGACAAGGGTGTGCTGCCCGCCTGCTATTATGCCAGACACAGAGCAGATGTCGGGGCTGCAGCGGTGCACAAGGAAGGCCCCCCTGCTCTCACAGGGCCCACGTTCCTATTAGAAGAACTTCAGCAAAGCTATTTTGGCCTTTGTACCTTCACGGTCCCCAGCGTCAGCTGATGAAGAGAACGCTGGGCTCGGCTTCGTCCCTGCTACCTGTGCTCTTTATGGAATTGGAGTGATTTTGCTCAGCCTTCCCTGGGCCAGTCCTCACCTCCAAACTTGGAGGTTTGTGAGACCTCCCAGGCCAGTGCGCACTCAGCTCCTCTAGGCAGGAAGTATTCACATGATCAGGTCTGGACGTTTAATTGTGATTATAAAAGGAAATCTGATCAGTTCTGTGTAATAGCAAAAACAGACACTCACTTCTCTCTTCTGCTCCCCACCCCCAAGGAGAAAAAAAAACAAACACCCTGGAAAGAATCTGAAGTTGAAATAAAAAGCAGCTGGCAATAGGCCCATCGTGTGTGATGATAATTAGACAAATGTTTTCCAAGTACGGGATGATCTTGTGAAGACAATGGTTGGGATCAAAAACAAAAACAGAAGAAAAAGCTTAGGAAAGGGAATTTAACCAGTGAAGCAGTGATTTCTGCCTACAAAGGTTTAAATGGCACTTGATGCCATACGATTTCCAATTCGGTATCTTTTGTTTTTTCCAAGCATCCTGGGAAACATGTCTTCAGCTAGAAAAGTGGAGAAAAACTTGAGGCTTTGATTTACGAAAATTAAAGCCATGACCAGCCTTTGGATCAAGATCGTGTCCTGGACCTGGAAAGTCTCATCCTTCACTGTCTCAAACCTTTCCTGCCCCGAGGAAAAAGAGTTAAGAGTCTTAAGCTAAAGCAGCAATTCTGGCATCTGGGGGTCTGACTTGGTTGACCCTCTCCCAAATTATTGTAATCCTGAATCTGGAGTAGGTGTCGATGTAGTCAGGGTGGCTGTGGCTGCCTTTTGCTTCTGGGTGGCTTGGGGCCTTGTGAGCAGACTTGGGTGGAGGCAAAGCAGGTCCAGACTGGAACTTGGCCAGCTCTATGCAAGATCTGCTCCTTTTCCCCCATCCACATCCTCCAAGCAAATGTTACTCTTTAGAAATTATATTAGACATTTACACCTTAGTGTGAATATTAAGGCCATGTGTTAACTCACCCAGGGATATTTACATTTTCGACTTGGGCTTTGACTGGAGAAGAAAGTAATTTATCCCCATTAAAAGAATGTCGAGTTTGTGAACATGTGGAGGAGGCTGTTGGTGGGAAAGGAAGGAGAGAGTGATATGGAACTCTCCACTAAGCTAGATGGTGTAGGGCTGGGAATAAACTGGCAGAAGCCCTTGACATGAGCAAAAGAAAGGTAGTCACTGGGAAGCATGTGGATTAGAGGGTAGAAGAGAGATGAATGTAGGAAGCTGTTTTTGCTTAATAAACAGACCCATTTGCTTCCTGCTTCAAAGGGAGGACGAATAGATGCCTAAACTTTCTCCAGCATTTCCCCTGAGCTCTCAGACACCCTGTCCTCTCCCCTTTGGCCACCCCCAGATTTTACCACAGAGTCATATCATCTGTTGAAGTGAAGGACTGAAGGACGGATGTTAATCTATTCAGAATCAGCCCTGGGAATTTGTACAAGCTGGGCAGTTACAAAGTGTGTGAGATGCAGTCATAGAACATCACGCCCTTGCTGATGGACTTTTGGTATTTACTGGTTTGCTTTTAGCTAAAATAAAAAGCAGGGTTGTTCTGTCCTTTTTAATCAAGAAGATTAAACAAGAACTAAAAAATAAAAGCCATTTTCTGGATATAAAATGATACATTTTATGTGTATGTAAAAATACAAACAAATGCAGAAAATCATAAAGAAAGTAAAAAAAATAAAAAAAGTCATGCAATTCTTGCCCAGAGGTAAGCATTGCTAATATTTCCAAGAACCATTTCCCTGGGTAACTTCCTGTGCAGATAGGTACCTACAGCTTGATATACACAACTTAGCACAAAGTGGGATGTGCCATATGGACTTTCCCCCAGCCACAGGGCATGCACCTCTTCCCACGCCCACAGACGGAGGTCTGCACCCTTCTTTCTGTGTGTGCATGAATCACATGTATGTGGCCTGATGAAGTGTCACGAAGTGGGCACTCCTGTGTGACCAGCGTCACGTGAAAGAACATTCCCAGCACCCCGCAAGCCTTTCCTGCTTCTCCCCAGTCATCACTGTTCCTAGGTGACGATGGTACCCATGGCTGGCAGCCTGGGGTCGGGGAGCCTGGCTCTGGGCTTTATACAGCTGGGTCTGCGTGTGTGCACCTTTGGGTCCGCTCTCATTTCATCTGATGCTGCTTGGGAGATTCGCCCACATGGCTGTGCATTGTACTTTATCCATCCTCCTCGTTATATGGCGTTCTACTCTATGAATATAACAACTTTATCCATCTGGTCTACTGTTGATGGACATTTGGGCTGTTCACAGTTTGGGGTTCCTATGACCGGGGTTGCTGTGAACAGCCTTGTACATGCTTTTTGATGAAAACATATGAACATTTCTGATGAGTATATACACAGAACAGGAATTGCTGGAAGTAGGGTGACATGCTCAGCCTTAGTAGATGCTTCCAGCTATCATCACTTTTAATGGCCACATAGCTTTCCCTTGTAGTCCCGCACATCTGCTCATTCATGTAGCCAGACTCCTGTTGATGGGCATTTTATCTGTTTCCCAAGTTCTTCTGTTTGAAACAATCCAGGGACTGACTCCACAAGAGGCTGAAAGGTAAACGCTCTCCCTACTTCCATCTGAGTGCAGCTCTAGCCCAGCTTGCGTAGCTTAGGTTAATTTCAACCTGGTGTCATTATTCACTCGAGGGAAATTACTTAGCCTTTGCTAATTTCTCAGAGCCTCTATTTTCATCATTACTAAGAAGAACACCAGATCAGGGGTCCGCCATCAGAAATAGGAGCACCATCTCAGTCTCCAGCCTTGTTCTGTGAAGACAGGAACACAGCCTGCCCTCTCACTGTGTCCCTTACCCCCGGAGCTGCCGGGGCCCTCCCCGCCTGAATCTTCAAGAGCACAAGCCCAAACCTGACCCCGGAGCTGCAGGGCTCTAACTGCTATTAGTTACATGCAAGAAGCATTCAAAAAAATTTTCGTTTTAATTTTACTGTTTACCACAGTTATCTCCTTCACACGGACAGAGTTCAAAAATCAAAACTATATGGAAAGATATGCACTGAGGAGTCTTGCTCTCATCCTGGCCCCTCCAGTTTGGCCCCACTTCACCTGCTCGATGTGTAACCGCTTTTATTAACTTCTCAACATCCTTCTAGTCTTTTAATGCAAATAGCGGTGTGTATTTTTTATTCCATCTTGCCTTTTTAAGGAAAAAGGAGCATATGATTTACACAGTTCTGTGTCTTCCTTTTGATTTTACTCTTTATCTGGAGTTGCTGCCACATCAGTGTAAGGAGGGCAACGAAATCCGTGGCGGTTGTGTGAGTGGAGGCACAGGGCAGCTGCTGTGCAGCAGGGATCATGAAGATATTCGAGCCACCCTCACTACCTTTCAGTTTTTCCCTTCATTAGTTTTTTCTAGTTTTCCATGTGTACACAATTTTACCAGGGGCAACAGAAGCTGTGCCAGCCTTCCTCAAAGAAAGAGGATCAAATGTAAAACAACTTGGTCAGGAAATGGATCACTTTAGCTGTTTCTTCTCACTTTGATCTAGAAAAGTGCTTTTTAGGGGGGAACATTTTCTTACACTGGCTTGAGCTCATTATCCAAAATTGGTCATAAAAAGAGTTTATACATGCTTTCGGCTTAGCCGTTCGCACTGCAGACTCACAGCTCAAGCCACACTGCCTGCCCTGAGCTGCAGCCGCGCATTTCCCACTGCAGCTGAACGCCACCGCCCGAAGCGCCCGCCTTCTCTTCACCAGACACTGGTTGCAGGCTGTGTGGCCACGGCTTGCGGAGTGGACGAGGGATGCTTCTGTTCTCCCGGAGCTTACGCTGAAGTAGAGGAGACGTAGAGCATAGACTGATAAACAAACAAACAAAAACATTAGGCAGAGCTAAGTGTCATGATAAAACAAAACGTGGGGAGGGGACGAGAACTGTATGGCTGCTTCAGGTTGGGTGGCCGGGGAAGGCCTTGCTGAGGGGACACTGAAGCTGAGCCAGCAGGGGAGACCAGGTCGGAGAGCATTCCAGAAGGAGGGAAGAGCTGGTGCAAATCCCTAAGTTGGAGATGAGAGATGAGAGTGACGTGGGTTTAGAAACAAGCTGGGGTGGTATGGCGGAGGCATAACGAGCATTTTAAAGGTGGAATTCATCATCTTCCCTTCCAAATTAGCTTGACCCTCACGTTTGGCTAAGTCTCCCAGTGACAGCATTAATCTCCTGGGAGCCCGTCAGGAGCCCTCCGGCCCCTGCTGTGGGCTTGCATCTTCCACCCCAACATCCAGCTAATCCCAAAGCCTCTACCATCAGTCCCTTCCTGTTTCCACTCTCCTCATCTCACTTCAGCTCTTTTCACCTCATACTCTTCTAAAATTCTTTTGCTGAATTTTAAAAAGAAATAAGCCATCACTATGATTTGAGAGAGTGACAAATTAAGAGTAATTAAATTGGTTTTGTCTCCTTTCCTTTTACATGGTTGACCCAGGCCAAAAAAAAATCAGATGACCATTTTGGGATTTGTGTTTTGTTTCGTGGCTGATTGCTTTTAAGGGAGGGGAGAACTGAAGGAGAGGAACAGGCAGAGAACGGGAAATTCTCCGACTCCTGAGTCTAAGAGGCACATTTGGGAACTGGACTTCTACCGCGTTTCTCTCCGGGGAAGGCCCTGGACAAGTGTGCAGCGAGCGAGGTTTCACCAAGCAAAATGGAGTCTTTTACATTTTCTTCTCAGAGCATTTAACGATTTCTTGTATTTGGAGGGCACTCGGCCTAGGTTTGTTAGGAAGGTTGTATCTGTTCATTGAGCATACATCTTACTAAGTACCAACGACGAGGCAGGCACTGTTCTAAGGGTTGGGAATAGATCAATAAACAAAAGAGACAAAAGCCCCTGCTCCTGCAGAGCTTACTTTATACAGGAGTTATGTTTTTTAGAAACATTTAGGGTACTTCCCTTTCACAAGGGGAAGGACCCAGGAAAGTTACCTTCTCCTTAATTCGATTTTCATTTATCTGTCAAAAAGTTCCATTAAAGCCTTTGGAGACCCCTGGCCTGACTTCAGACTCAGTGCTCTCTCACTGTGGGACCCTGTGTGACTGTGGGCAAATTACTTACTCTCTCTGAGCTTTGTCTCATGTGAAAAACAGACACGATAATGCCTTATTAGAGGGGTTGCTGTTCCTAAATAGGTAGACAGACACCATTATTCTTCCAATGTGCTCCATGGATAATTTTTAAAATGCATAAAATATGGTTTCTGCCCTGCTGGGGCTCAACATCTACTCAGGAGACCTAAAGTGCAAGAAATAATCACCAAGTAATATCCGAGAGTGTATAATTAAGTGGTTCAGTAAATTGTAGGCTGCTGACTATAAAAGCCATAGGAATTGTGAGGAGGAAAAGATGGGTTTGTGCAGGGGGGGACATTTGGCATCAACTTGGGAATTGGACTTCTACTGCGTTTCTCTCTGGGGAAGGCCCTGGACAAGTGTGCAGCGAGCGAGGTTTCACCAAGCAAAACGGAGTCTTTTACATTTTCTTCTCAGAGCATTTAACGATTTCTTGTATTTGGAGGGCACTCGGCCTAGGTTTGTTAGGAAGGTTGTATCTGTTCATTGAGCATATCTGCTCATTGAGCCCGAGCTTTGCAGGGAGGTCTGGGTGCTCAGACGCTGTCTTCAGACTAGGAACTGAGGCAGGAGAGAGCCCAGCTTGTTTGTGGAAGGGGGAGGACTGGCTGGCTGGAAAGCTGGAATCACATCGGGACAGGCTGGGAAAGCTGCAGAATGGACTTCAGGATGGGAATGTAAAGGAAACTAGCGATCAGGCTTCAAAGTCCCATGGGGGCCAATCCTAGGGCAGGTGGAGAGAGGAGAATGTCCCTCTCGTTCCTTCTGCGCCCTTGCCCTGAGGGAAGGCTGGTAGGGGGGACCCCAGCTGCCTTCCTCCTGGGGCTGCGGGTGCCTGGGGCTTGGGTGGCCTCGCTGCCGGGATCTGGCCCCGTCCTGCTTCCTGCCTCTGAGTGTGCGGGGCTCCCAAACACACCCTCAGGCCTGCACAATGGTCCAAACGTCATTTGTGTTCAATCTGGGGTTCAAAGCCTTCCACAACTACTAACCCAGCTCCATTCCTACCAGCCAGGCGGGGAGGAGGCCGATGGGGGGCTGTGCCCGCCCAGGGCCAGTGTCATCCTAGAGCATAGACACCAACACCCGTCATCCCACTGAGGCATCAGGGCTGGGAAAGCGCGCTCCCACGTGTCGCGGGAAAAAGCCCAAGTGGAGAGCGCGGAGCTCACCTGGGCTGGCTAATGCGGGCACTCAGCTTCCGGAGATGGCCAGCCCACCAGACACAGCGTTCATGGCTTTATTTACTTTTGCGTTTTTATGTTAGTAACATATAGACAACCTAAATCCCCACCTTTGACCACATTCAGATATATAATTCAGTGGTTCTAACTACATCTGCAGATCGCGCTGTCTTCCCATCTTCCTTTACCAAAACTTTTCCATCACCCCAAATTCTGGCCCAATTAAGCATTAATTCTCCACTCCTTTCCCTTCCCTGGCCCCTGGTAACCTGCATGCTACCTTCTGATTCTATGAATTTGCTTATTCTAATGGTTTCATAGCAGTGGGATAAGACAATGACATCCGTTTATTTTTAGGGAACTATTTTTTATTAAATGACTGTGTGGGCTGTACATTCACACGGTTCACCACTCAGACAGCACAGGGTACACGGCGAGACTCTGCCTTCTTGCCCCTTGGCCACCTAGCTCCTCTCTCCACCAGCCAGCAACCTCAGTCATTTCTTGAAGATCCTTCCAGAGCTGTTTACAGATCCATGTCCTAATAGTAGCATCCAAAAATGCTGTTAGGCCACTTGCTTTTTTGGCCTACCAGCATTTCTTAGAGATATTGACATACGTAGAAAGTGCACACACACGCTCACTCGTGCCTGCACAGGATTCGCCATGGTTCACTTAGTGAGTTCTCCACCGACGAGCACTTAGGTTGCTTACAACCTTTGCTGTTACAAATATGCTGCCAATGAACAAATAACATTGCACATTTGCCATTTTGCACAAAAGAGAATATCAGTAGAGTACATTCTTCAAGGTGGAATTGCTTCACCAAATGTTTATCTGTGAAAGTGTGAATCATGACAGAAAATGCAAAATTGCCTTTCATTGAGGTTGCACTAAATCCTCCTCCCACCAGCAATGAGTTCTCCGCATCTCTGTTTTTATGTTGAATTGCCTGGTTACTATTTTTTAATCTGAGTAGCTCAGACTATAAAAAAGGTTATAAAGTATGCCATAAGCCTGGTGAAAATAGCATTCTATTTTCTCTCTCTTTCTCTCTCCTTCCCCGTGGGCAATTTTTAGGACCCACGGTCTGCATCTCTAGTAGGCTGGTCAGGCTGCAGCAGTAGGGATTGTGGACGGTTCAGGGCTGGGCCTGGGAAATGGAGCATCTCACCGGGGCCTTCTATTCCAGAGGGACAGGTTGACACGAGTCATCGGATGGCTGCTCCGTGACCTGTGTCAGATGACTCCGTGGCCTGCCAAACAGATGTCCACATCACAAAACTGCCTAATCAGACCGAATTGGCCACTCCCTAGTCTGAGCGGGAAACATCATGCTCCCCAGCCGAGGCCCTTCTCCCCTCGCAGTGGTCCCAGACCCTCGGGGAAAGGCCACCAGTCGCTGCCCAGCTGGGCCCTTTCTGGGGTTACAGACCAACACCCTCAGTGCCTAACTGCTGATAAATCCTGCTTTCTCTTTAGCAGCGTCTTGAAGAGAGGCATTTTGAGTTCCCTTATTTGTTTTGATGGCTAATGATCTGAGTGCTACTGAGTATTGTTGTGAACACACACCAGGAGGGAAGGCCGAGGTGGGGCCTTGAGGTCCTTTCCAGCCATGCCTAGTAGGTACTTACCGAGGATTTCTCCCAACACTCACTGTTCATCCACACAACCAATGTCTTAGTCCGCCAGGCAGCTGGGACAAACACCACACACTGGTTGGCTGAGCAACAGGAATTCAGGGTCCCATGGTTTCAGAGACTAGAAGTCCAAAATCACGGCACTGTCCAGACTTATGCTTTCCCGCAAGCAGTGGCATTCTGGTGCTGGCTTCCTGCAACTGTGAGGTTCCTTGGCTTGCATCTGTCCCCCTATCACGTGCTGAGCCTTCTCTCTCTGTGTGTCTGCTCTTCAGGCTTCCACTGACCCTGCTTCTGGCTTCTCTGTGGTTTCTCTGACCATGAGGCCTCCAGTAATGAGGCTCGAGGCCCGTGCTGCCTCAGTTGGGCCACACCTAAAGAGGACCTTAGAATCCCCTGTTCACAAGTGAGTGTGCACCGTGACTCACCTTAACATATCCAGTGACACAATTTACAAATGGTTTTGTAAACAGGAGCATGGAGTAAGATTAAGAACTTATCCTTTCTTGGGGTACATAATTCAACCAACCACACCAGTCTACCAGGTATTATATAGTGGGCTTTGTATATGATTTTATAATCAATATTTAAGTGAAGGGAAGCAAGTTGCTCACAGTGACAGAGCTGACAGACGGCAGGGTCCAGGTTTTGAAGTTGGCGCCATGTCCACACCACCACAGGCCTTCCTGCAGCACGCTTCACCCAGGCTGTGGCTCTTGCCTGGACGCCCCCACCCACTGGACTCCCCGTCAATCCCGGGCCCTGGAAAGGTCTAGAACAGACCTATATGGAGGCCTGGGACCGGCCCAGCAGAGATGCTGGTTGACTCAGGCCAGCTTTGGCCACCTGGTCTCTTGGAGGCAGTGGGAAGCCAAGAGCGAGCAAGCACCACACGGGGTTCACAGAGGGCATCGGGGACCCAAACTGAACTTCGAGCTCTTGGCCCTGCCTGGACTGACATGCCCCTCACCCTCCAGCATGTACCCCCACCCCACCAGGCCCTCCCCCTCTCAACACACTGAATTATAAAACCTACCTGTGCGCCCAGGGAGCTTCCTGAAGGCAGTATTTGACGTTGTTTAACGCTCTCTTTTGTAGCCCCAGCTCATCACTCCTAAAGCTTGTTGACCTGAGCTGAAATGGAGCCAGAAGACAAGGCGGACAGGTGGGGAGCAGGGGTGGGGAATCCAGGATTCCTGCTGCAGGCCTGGGGAAAGGGGCCTGCGGCCCCCTGGTCTCTCTACAGTCCAGGAAAAGGTCAGGCTAGACCTGCCGGCCCTCCACGGTCCTGAGCCAGGCCCTCCTCTTCTGAAAGTCTGTCCTGCCTGCTTCAGCCTCCTCGTCCAAAATATTTTCCCACACTTCTCTGCACATGGCTTCATCCTCAGCGGATGTGACTGAATGTATGTCTTTTCTCTTCAAGAAATGGTAGCTAAGCCTCATGTGGCACGGAGTTCCAGGTACTGTTCTAACCCTTGAAATATATTCAATCATTTGAGCCCCACGATGACCCCCTAAGGAAGCTACTTTTATGACAACCTTTCTCCAGAAGAGGAAACTGAGGCACAGGAAGGTTAAATAAGTTGCCCAAAGTCACACAGTCAGTAAATGGTAGGGCCCCAGATCCAAACGCCCGCAGCTGGGCTCCAGAATCTATGCCCCTAACCACCTCAAGTTGAATGGAAGCTCTTCAAAGCCACATTTCCACCCACTCTCCACCAACCCGTGGACTGGAGACCAGCGACTAGAATCTCAGTATACCCTTGAAGCACGGAGGGCAACGGGGAAGCTGACTCAGACCCAGCCCCTACCTGGCTAGGTTACAGTTTGGGTTAGAGATGTCCTGGGCTTCGAAGAAGCACCAGCTGCTATTATCATCCCCTCATGGGCTTCGTGGTCGAGGCCGCCTTTGGGTAGAGACCACGACATGGAGATCTTCTCCTCACAGCCCTCTCCTTCCTGCAGATTTACACCAATTTATTCCCCTGAAATGAGGGAGGAAAACCGGAGTTCCCTTCTCCCAGGGAGCATTAGTCGTGGGAGCTTGTTCCTCATTCATGGCACAGCAGATGCTGTGTCAGCTGGCCCTTTCCTAGCCTGGAAGCCCCTGAGTCAGGCCCTTCTGGTTTGTCCCTCAGTCTAGAAAGTGGACCCCAGAAGCTGAAGGTGGCAAAGCAGGGGGTTTTCAGGGCTGGGGTGTCCTGGGGTGGCTGGAGATGTGGGGTTTCTCTGCCCACTGCCTTAGGTGGGTGTGGGACAGCAGGTCTGTGGCTTCGTGGACACGCAGAGATTTACACAGCAAACCACTCCCCTTCGTTCATGTGTAGTTCTCAGGAGGGTGAAGAAGAGCGAAGGAGAGAGGGGGAAAAGAAAGAGGTGGCCCTCCTGGGGCAACATGAATTAAGCCTTGGTTAACAGGAATTTCTGAGGGGCTCATTCCCCCAAAGTGTGGCATGGCAAAGCTTTCCCTCTCCCGGGCAGGCTTTGTTGGCACTAAGCCCAGAGCTGGTGCTGGGAGAGTATCTGCTCCCACCTGGACACTCCACTGTCACGGAGGGCCACCAGCCTGAGCTGCCACCTGGACGCCAGCGTCTTCAGCCGCTTTACATTGGGCGTGGCATGGTGCCTTCTGTACCTCCCAAGGCCCCCTTGCAATCGAGCCCAGGTGCTGTGTGCCCAGTTAGACTTCAGAGAGGCTGCGCTTGATTATCCCACCGCAGGTGCCCCGAGCAGGGGGGCCACTGGGGAGAGCCCGCCCGGGCCACTCCGGTTCCCACTGAATGCAAAGGCTCCAGCCGCCCCGCCCCGGCATAGCTACTCTGGTTGTCAAAGTTTCAATTCCTCGCTTCCAGTCACCTGCGCGCTGCAAACACGACCTGGTGGCAGTCTGCACAGAACGAACTAAGATCCCAAAACGACGTGACAGATCTTTCAAGCAAAGAAATCAGAACTTGCCTATCCGCAGGGGTTGCCTGGAGGGCCGCGCGGCCACGCTGCTCGCTCAGGGCGGTTCTGGAGTCCCCCTTCTGGGAGCTGGAGTGTGCAGTACCCTCCTTTGGCAGAGCCTGAAGGGTAGCAAAGATTTGACATTTTGGAAACTGTCAAAATATAATTCAGAGCCAAATCTGGTAAATCAGGACAGTTCTCAAGTTGGCTGATACCTTTTGTGACTTAAAACCAAAAAGCATAGCTACCTACACCCTAAAAGAATCAGAGAGCTTTTTTAGGCAGTCACAGCATTTGATGGGCCAGCTACTTGATAAAATAGGTTATTTGTTTAAAAATATGAGCCTTACGACTTAAAACCATACACATTTGTGTAGCAACCCGTCCTCCACCTAAACAGCCATGCGGTTTTGTTGGCACATAAGCTTATTACCCAGCACTGTTTTTCCTGAATTTATCATAGGCCATTAATTTATTTCAATAGTCGTAGCATGGCTCCCGTGCTTTCCTTGGCGGCGGGCCAGTTCCTGAATGCACCGCGGAGCCGAGCAGAAAAGCAGTTTATCATGACGGGCGGCCGGGACCGCTGCCGGGGGTGGGGGTGGGAGGGTGCGGGTGGAGGGGGCGGGGGGGGGGCGGCGGATGCCAGGCTGGGTGTATCGGGCAGGCGGCGCCTTCCAGGCAGTGCCCTGTGGCCCGCTGAGCCCTGACCCTTGGCCTGGCATGGCCTCGGCCCGGAGCGTCACGGAGGAGAAGCGCTGGGCAGCTGCCCCCAGGGATGCTCTACCGAGAAAAGGCGGGTACCCCGGAAGGGGCATGGACCCCCTGGGGGCGAGGGACAGCCCCTGCAGGCACAGGGCGGCGTGGGGCGGATGGCTGGCCCCAGGTGGGGGACAGCGGGCACGTGCGGCCCCACGGGGGACGGTGCTGGGTCAGGAGCCAGTCACCAGCACCAACCAGCCCCGCTGCCCTCCCGGCTGCCGACCCCGGGGCAGTGGGCAGCCCCCACCCCCACCCCCGTACCCCCCTGCACAGGGGGTCCCCGCGCCAGGAGACTGTGGCCGAGCTTCTTAGGCTGCAGGGGAAGAAATCCGCGGGCTGCAGGCAGGACGAGCGGTTTGACGGGCAGCTGGCCTGTCAGGCACCCCCAGGCTGTGAGCCCCTGCATGCTTCCATTTCAAGGGAACCTGCCCTGCCTCCGGACCCCACGATGCCGACCCCCCACCTCTGCAGCACCTCCTGGCAGGAGCTCCACCTGCGGCAGAGACCTTTTTTGCTAAGGCTTCTGCTCCCTCGTGTCCCCCAGCCCCGGACATCCAGCCTGCACAGAAAACCCACTTCCCCAGGCCAGCAGAGCTGCGTCAGGACCTGCAGTCCCACCCGAGGCCCTTCCCTTCCCACCCTCCTCAGGAATGTCCCACGCTACCACTACCCCACCCTCCTTCCATCCTTTCTACTTCAGCTCTAGAGTGGCTACCGACCCCCCACCAACACCCGGTGGGTGTTAACTTACAAAGACCAGCACCGGCGGCTGTCAGAGGCCACACCGCTGGGACCCCCCGTCTTCAGATGTGATGCACACTGACCCCCGCCTCGGCGCTGACCTGACCAGGCAGCCATTTGTTGAATGCTGGGCTTGGCTCAGACTCTCACTGCCATGAAGTATTTTCCTTTCTTACGGATTCTGGCTGCTAAATCCTCAGTTGCTAGCAGTCCCTTACAAAGAAAGGTCTCAGTGTCGTCAGAACAAAGTAAACCTCACCAGAATCTCAGCACAACTCGGTAGGTACCCTATACTACAAAATGTTTCCTTCCTTCCTTCGTTTCTTTCTTCGTCTTTCTTTCTTTCAGCATTGAAGTTACTACATGCAACTAATTAATCAGCAAACTTTAGTGACTTTGACTTCACAGGTCATTGCACAAGTCTATGAATGTTCAAGAAACTCCATTTAACTCTGGGCTTGAATGTCACATCTATTTATATAGCAAAAGGAGTCTGATTTTTTTTTCCTGCCCCAGGAAAGTCTCATCTGGGAAACAGGTGCTATAGGGAGTCCTAGACTTAACAGGGTTTCTTTCTTTCCCTTAAAAAACAATTTTTTTTTATTAGAGAAGTTGCAGATTTACAGAAAGAAAATCACGCATGAAATAGAGTTCCTATTTAACCATCCTATCATTAACACCTTGCATTAATGTGGTCCATTTGTTACAATTGATGAAAGAACATTTTTATAATTGTACTATTAACTACAGTCCATGGATTAGGGCTCACCATTTGTGTTGTACAGCCCTGTGTTGCTGTTTTTAAAATTTTTATTCTGGTAACATAAAAACACCCTAAAATGTCCCCTTTTAGCCACATTCAATACAGTATTCAGTGCTGTTATTATCTTGCCAACCAACAGTTTCCTACTATTAAAATTTAAAGCAAGTCAGTGCTGCCACTGGACTTAAAATAAAAGGTGGCAATTTGGTCAGGAAGGGAGACCTCCCGGAGGGAGTAGGGTGTTGGGAGAGCCCTGAGCGGGGAAAGGAGAGCACACAGGGAAAGGCATAAAAGACATTCAAGGGGCTGCTTCTCTTCAGAACAAACAGGCCAGCTGCAGGGCAGGCTCAAGATAATGTGCGTGACCAGACACTAAAGTGTGTCCTTTCAACCTGGACAAATGCATGCCAGAGGTTACACACACAGGCACCCCTCAGAGTCAAAATCACTTGCTATCAACAAAACCCATGCTCACATCTGGGCCAAGACAAATGGAAACATGAAATCGCACACAGACAGACATGCACACACCTACCTGAGACGTGGGTCGACAAGCAAGATGTCCAGAGCTGTCACCTCCATCTGTAACCAGATGCAGGGATTTTCTCTAAGACATCTCCTGGTGTTTTTCAAAGTTAATTGTTTTCTCAGACCCCGTCTTTACTTTCAACACAGTTTAACACATTAACAGATTGCAGCTCAGCCAAGATTTGCAGGACTGTGGGGTTGGCATCTGTGCTAGTTTGAAACTGTCTTATATATCCCAAAAAAGCCATGTTCTTTACCTTAATCCAGTCTTGTGGGGTGAGATCTTACTGATTAGGTTGTTTCCCTGGAGATGTGTCTCATCCATTCAAAGTGGGTCTTAATCCACCTACCAAGTCCTTTAAGAGGGAACCACTTTGGAAAAAGCTCAGAGCCAACACATACAGAGACATTTGGAGATACAGAAAGAAAAAACCCCTGGGGAAACTATTAGAAACCAGAAGCCAAAGGACCAGCAGATGCCAGCCACGTGCCTTCACAGCTGACAGAGGTGTCCTGGAGGCCATCGGTCTTTCTTGAGTCAAGGTAGCTTTTTCTGGATGCATAGTTTGGACAGTTTTATGGTCTTAAAATTTTACCTTTTAACTTAATAAATCCTCTTTATAACAGTCAACCCATATTTGGCATATTGCATTCCAGCAGCATTAGCAAACCAAAACCCCATTCTTTAATGGGGGAAAGGGGATGTGGCACCGTGGGTGATGAGACAGGCAGGTGGGCCTGTGTGGAGGGGAGAAGTCTGGGGATGAGAAATAGCGCTTTTGAAAATCTTTGCTCCTCATTTAAGGCCAACCTCAGGAACCAAAGTCACAAAAAGTCTTAATGGGACTGACAGCCTTGTGCGGTACTTATCTCCACCTCTGTGCTTGGCAGACTGTCTGTGGGCGCCCCACGAGGGTGCACTGGTAAGACCCAGCAGTTACCAGCGTGTTCAGAGGAGGCTTGCAAGCAGACCTCGGGAAAATTGAGATCATTCTAGGTTTACCAAAAACCCTGTGGCTTGGCCAACTTCCAACCAAAATTCTTACATCTGCCCACCTAGAAGCGTCCCCAGAAGGGTCACCTGAACGAAGTGATTCATCAGCTGGTGACTTCCAACCCCACTGCAACGCTCTTCCAGGCAAGTGAAGAGATGTGGTGATGTATCAGATTTCCCTCAAACTGATTCAAGTGAAAAAATTAGTCCTTTAATTCTCAAGGACGGATAAAAAAATCCTAATGGGTATTTCTATTCAGAAAATGGAAATTACGTTTTTGAATTTTTCAATCAGCTTTTGAACAGTTTCTCACGTATGCACCGAAGATGTGTTCTAGGTCTTCAGAGATAAAACATGCGTTTAAGTAGCCCCCATTTAAAGTGACCTAGACACACAGAACATCCTGTCTGAAGGGTGGTAGAGCGTGGAGCCAGCAGACCTTGAAGATTCATGTTCAAGGACACGTCCAGGTGGAGGACACGGTGTGCTACGGGAGGCATCTGCTGGCACGGTTTGTTCCCACTTGGCTCCTTGATCCATTTTGCCCATCCACCAGCTGCTCCGTAGCAGGAAAGGGGCAGCGTTCCACAAGTGAAGAATCAGAGAGCGGCCTTTCTGGAGAAACCAAAGTGCTTATCCACAACAGCAGTAAGCTGGTGCTCACTAACAGAGGAGAGATCTCAGAAGTGGAAAAATGTGGCAAATGCCTGAAGGGTTTCAGTGGAAAGGTGGTCCGTGAATGCGGCTACCCCCAGGAGGCCCAGCCCTTTGTTAGATGAGCAGGATGCAGCCTGCGCAGCCAAGAGCACCTTTCTCATCCAAAATTTAAAGCTTAATCAATCCATTGAGTATGTTTCTCCAATAGGAAAAGACTTTTATTATGTTTAAATTCTGCAAGAGAAAGTTAGTCTAGGGATGGAGGTTGAAGATTCAGAAGAGAAAGGGGGTGATCAATGAAGGGGGGGTTGGAACTGTATGTACCCCAGAAAAACATGTTCCTGAACTTAACCTATTCCTATGGGTGTGAACTCATTGTAAGTAGGTCTTCAGTTACTTCTGTTAAGGTGTGGATGATGTCAATCAGGATGGAGCATAATTCTATTACTGGAGTCCTTTATGAGCCGAATGAAATTCAAACACAGAGACAAAACCCAGAGGGAACAGCCAGAGGTGAACATCAATGGAAACTGGAAGAAAAAGGAGAGACCAAGAGATATCACCATGTGCCTTGTCATGTGACAAAGGACCAAGGATTACCAGCAGCCAGCCCCAGAATGCCAGTCTTTAGGGAGGAAGCATCACCTTGATGATGTCTTGATTTGGACTTTTTTCCTAACCTCAAACCATGAGCAAATGCATTCCCATTGTTTAAGCCAACCCATTGCCTGGTATCTGCTTGAGCAGCCAAAGTAAGTAGAACAGAGAGAGATACTTGAAGAGGCAAGAAGATGGAACCCAGAGATCAGGTGTAGTCAGAGATAGGTGGAAGGAAACTTCTTTTGTTGTCACAGGAGGGGAGGTAGAAAGCAAAAGACCATCTGCAATTACGTTTGCTGGTGGTCAGTAAAGGGGTTTGGGGCTATCACCATTCCAGTTCCCTGTGCAGGCGAGAGCTCTGTTATATCACCTAACAATTTTTGTGAATGCAAAGTTTTATGGAGGACGGGGGAAAGAGAATACGGACAGATCAGGGTTCCAGATGGGCCAAGGTAGTGTAGGAGGAATTCCTTACATTCTTATGGTGGCTTTTTCAGTTTTCTAAACTTTGGGCTTCAGACAGCTGGAAAATATCCGTGGAACATCACCTTAGAGGGGTACCCTGAGAAGACAGGTCCAGCAGATCCCAGATCTGACCTGCTAGTCCCGGAAAGTGTCTGGAGGCCATGGGAGAGTGATTTCTGCCCAGGCCTGGGTGAAATGCCCGATGCTGGCATGCTGGAGTCACTGCTATATACAGCCTATGGTGTTCCACCTGGGAAAACCCCTGAAGTGTGATTATTCAAATGATTTCCCTACTCTATCAATTTTAAGATGAAATAGTATATACCAAGCTTACCTCCAATGAGAGTTCCTTCTTGTAGGTTGAAGGACTTTGTTTTCACAATACTGCATCTCTATGTCCTTCCATAACCCTGGCACATAGTAGTCATGCAACTTTAAAATGATGAAGGAAGGAAGGAAGGAAGGAAGGAAGGAAGGAAGGAAGGAAGGAAGGAAGGAAGGAAGGAAGGAAGGAAGGAAGGAAGGAAGGAAGGAATGTCTGAAAGAAAGTACCTGTAGAGTAAAATTGAGAAAATAAATTGGAAATGCTTAAAAATCCACTGAAGCAATTCCTACTTCCTCTTAATTCTTAGGGATTAGGGGGCTAATTTTTCATTTCAATCAAGGATTTTAAATCCTGAATGCCACCATCCACTGTTAACATTTTGTTCCTATATCCTTTTGGGTACTTTTTCTCATACATATATCCTTTCCTTCCCCCCAGAATATGCAGAAATGGGCTCAAATAGCACACCTTGTCTTATCGGCTGCCTTTTTCTCTTAGCAGCATATCACACATACCTTTTCCAATGTCATCAGATGCCATTTTGGTGTAGAGTTCTGCTTGCTGGAGGATGCCGTGGTAAACCTGAGGGCATGTGGAGAGTTAAGAGAAGGGGAACCCCTGGGGATGTTAGCATTTAAAGAGCAGACAGAAGAGGAGGGACCTAGGAGGGACACAAAGCAGACCAAAAGGATGAGAGAAAAGCACGGAGGTGCAGTAGGACAGAAGTAAGAAGGGAGAAAGTTTCACGGAGAAGAGGTGTCCAGTGGGCCAAATGCTGCTGAGAGGTAGAATTTGATTTCACACAAGGGAAGTTACTCACTCTACACTGCCCACTTCTTCAACTTCCTCATGCTTTCAAAGGAGAAAAGAGATTTCCATTTTGTCTACTATCTGGGCAAGAATATTCCTTGGCTTAATTAAAGTGATGGTGTGAAGTTCATGTTTTGAAAGCATGTAGGTTGGGACTACATTTAACTGCATTTAACTCAACTACAAAGCCTTAACCAAATGGATTTTATTTTGCTCAACTGAGAACAAGTTTTGAGGGGCGTCATTGCAACTGCTCCAGGAAGTCACAGATCCAGGCCCCTTTTAGCTTCTTATAGCAGCATTCTTAGTGGGAGGATTTCATCCTCTTGGTTGCAAGGTGGCTGCTCTGTCTCCAGTCATCACGTCCACATTCCCAGCAGGAAGAGGACAGAAAAGGGGATGTGCAAAATTCCCATGTCACCTAAGACTGTTCATTTGCATCAGAAGGGCCACCTGCAGACACTGCTTACATGTCACGGGTCCAGACTGGGTGACGTGGCTGCTCCCAAGTGTGGGAGAGTCTGGGGATAAGACTGTTTTCATCTGAGGAAGAAGGGGTGCTGGGGCCATGGGGAAGAAAACAGAGTGACTATGTGAGAAAGTTAGACCCAAATGTAACGGCACACAGGACTTCTAGATTTATTGCTTTTATTTGTGAGAGACAAAAAAGTATTAAAGCGATCCATTCGATTCCAACTCCAACAGGAAGTAAAGAATAAATCAAAACCAGTCCTGCGCCAGTTTTCCTTCTAAAGTGGGTCAGTTAATGGGATCAGAGTTAGCTGAACCTCTGTATTCCAGCCCTTCTGGCTTTAACGACAGGGCCCTCATACATTTTATTAAATTCTACCTCGCAAAAATAGGTGGAAAATCCAAGCTCAGCAAGTTGCTAGGAGATGTGAGGGGCCTTAGTGGGTGAGCCTTTTGGGGCTTGTAGGATGGAACTTCTTTCTCATGGACTCGCCTGAGCCCTGTTTCATCTCCATGGTTCCGTGGAGGGCAGAGTTTCAGCCCTAAGCAGACAGTGGGGACGCCCCATCATGAGGCTGTGGCAACTGCTCAGGAGAAGAGTCGCGGCCAGTTCTCAGAGATGAAAAGAGAAGCCCGATGGCTGAGGTAGAGAAACGGTTTAGCGCCCTTCCTTCACTGAGCAGACACCCTGCCTCAGCAGTTCCCTTTTCTCTAAGAATCTGCACCCTCACCCAGTTACGGCTCTCCTCCCAGGGCTGGTCTTGAACCAGCGTGCTCCTGGGAAGAGTCTGTGAGATGCAGCGCGTGGTGTTCGAGGTGCCAGGGGGGATTTGCTTGCCCTCCGAGGCCCTCCCATTTCTCTGCCCCCCCGCTCCCTGCCCCCCACATGGCTAGAATAATATCTTTGTTAGCTAAATGTGAGCACATGCCAGGAGCAGTTCATCTAAACGAGCAAGCGCTTTCTGGGAATAGGCCTGATGAAAGAAAAGCTGAGCTGAGCTCAGCGAACGAGCCAAGACCTGGCTGCCGAAAGGAAAATGGTATTATTTTAAGAAGACTGTGGGTGCCAGCCCGTGGTCAGACAGCAGGAGGAGGCAGAGTCGCTTAGCAGGGTCCACTCCTGTCCAGCTCCCACTGCCAGGCACCCTCAGCTGAGGGTGGGAGAGAGAGCACGCCGGGGAAATTCCATCCCGTAATTCATTTAAACAAAATCAACAGAACTTCTGCTTAGAAGGCCTGGTGCTGAGCAAAAGGCACTTATAACCTACCTGGGACTCAGACGACCAGGTGACACATAAGGAAAAACCAGGAGGCTGCTTGAGAGGCAGGCCGTCGGCTGGGCACCGGCCCGAGGAGGTGACATCACATCGCAGGCTCCGGCTTCCCCGCATGGAAAGTGACTTTTGTGCTTTGTAGAGTCCTGAAAGGCTGCAAAAGTTTTTTTTGGCATTTCCACAAACATTTGATTTAAGTTTCATTTTTCTTTGAAAGGTTTCTACTATTCAAGACTTTATATTAAAAGCAAGAGGCGATCAAACATATTACGTGCCAAGTTTTAACCTAGGAAGACTGCCTATGTGATAATTCTAATGCCATGTAGACATCTTTTTGTGGGTAAACCTTGAAATAATCCTTCTCCTGCTATCTATTTAATTAAAGATTGTCCTGGGGTTGCAAGGAAAGCTACTTTTAAAAGTCAGATACCATGTGCAACTACTTATAGAGCTGAATGAGGATTCGTCAATATTGCACAGCCAAACATTCCAGAAGTAAAGTGGATGCAGCAGCTGACCGCCCTTTATCCATCTCATTCCAACTTGGTGGGTCATCAAAATAACCTTCTTATATTCATCGCTTAACCTACAGTTAGTAAATGACCTCATTTTAGCTTTAAAAATTCACTAATAAAATACCATTTTGTCTAATTTTCATATACATATTCCACTATGGCTATATTACAAACATTTTGAAAGCCGCTAGAGCAGATGACCGCTAAGCGCCTTCCAGCTGTCACTTCTGAAGGGTGGGTGCCTGTGTGCCTGCCGGGCCGGGCTGAGGGCCCCACAGGGGAGGGGCAGGTGCGACAGAGGAGGTTTTATGGGGAAGGGGGGACTGAAACTACTTTGTACATACCAAGAGCTCAATAAATATTTGCTCGCTGGTAGAGCCAAGCCTCGGAAGGGCATGTGGGTCTGTTTAGATCACTGATGCTCCAGGAACCCACGAGCAAAGGCAAAGATGCGGACAAGGGCACGGCCGGCACGTTTGGGAAACAATGAGCAGATCAGACAAGTGACTGCCAAATGTCTATGGGGCGAGGGGGCTGCAAGGGGGCACATGGCCAGAAACTTTGGGACTTTCGAGAGAAACTTCCCAGTTGGTAAGGCTTGGCTGTGGGATTTCAGATGAGCTTCTGTTTATGGCCATGGGCAGAGCTGCTGCCCACAGGCCACGAGCAGCTTCTACCCCACTGCAGGGGGTTGGTTTCCTTCTCCTGGGGAATGGAAGGCACGAAAATACTCTCCCATCACTGCCGCTCAGTTCACACAGCCACTGGGTGAGGCTGGTTCTCATACTGTGTACAGTGGTTCTCACACTATTGACGCATCCCTGGACTCTTGTTCACGCACAGGTCCCTGGGCCCCACTCTCAGAGATTCTGCTTCAGCAGGTTTAACGTGGGGCCTGAAAGTGTTCATTTCCCACAGACCCCCAGGAGAGGCTAACACTGCTGGGGCCCAAACAGCAAACAGCACTGCCTTAAATGCTGATGGGACATTTAATACATCCTCAGTGCAGGGCAAGGGTCTGCAGAAGACAGGAAGAGAAGCTCCTTGATAGAATAAAGGGGACAGAGTGCCTTCCCCCAGGATTAGCAGGTGGTGGGGTTAGAGGGAAACTTCATATCTGGATCCATAAAAGATGGAGAAGGTAAGTCCCAGGGGCATGGAGAAGCCGGACAACTCCCAACTTCTGTTCCATCCAGTTGTCTACCCCAGAGAGCACGATGAAGAGGAAAAGCCAGGTCATGTCAAGAGCAAACTTTTGCAAAATAAGCCTGAAAAGTGAAGGAGAAACAAAAAGTGCTCTTAATGCCTTCTTGGAGAAGCTGGAGTGTGGTTACCTGAGCAGGGGACGAAGCCCTTTTTGCAAAGTTTTTTAGGCGAAAGAATGTTCGTGTGATGCTAAGTCGGAATCCTGCCTGGTGGTTGCAATCAGTGCCTAAATAATTCTTCTGTTCACAGGCCACGCATGCTTTCCTTTGTCTTTACATTTCTCTTATGCCCACAATGAAGACCTTTCTTTGGCAAAAGAGATGTCACAGTGTCCCCTTGCCTCCTTCGCTGGGTGAAAACCAGCACAGCTTACAGGACCTGGTAAGCAGCTACCACCCTGCGATGCAGAGCCCAGGAAGAAAGGTGCGGGACCAGCCCTTCGCCAGCACGGTGCTGGGTCGGGTGCTGTTATTCTCAAATGTGCTGTTAAGATCCTGCACGAAAACTTTTGAAAGACACAGACAGATTTCCTGCCAGGCAGGGTGTGGTGCGTTGTGGCTTCTATTGGGGGAAATCATATGACTCATTCGTATAAACTTATTAAAATATTTTCTTTCATAATTTAGCCACAGGCATTAATTAAAGCATCAAAGAATATGTATTTGGATCCATAAAATCTTCACAACTGGCCAAAGCAAAAGGAAAAACTACTTAGAACTTCAAAAATGCATTTTTGAAATGACTGTATTGAAGTTGAACACTTTTCTTTAGTAAAGTGAAAGTCTAAAAAGAAAAATGAAAACTAAGACAAGCCAAATGGCTTTTAAGAATCATCCTGGGGCGAAATTATTTATTTGACTTGGAAGAACCAACCTAGAATGTATTTGTGCTGAGTGATCCATATTTAAATATAGTAGAGATAGTGTTCAACTTTTTAAAAAAACATTCCAAAAGCTCATTTGTAAGTTGGTGTTAAAAACTAAGAATGCATTTTCTTAAAGAAGAAGCGTTACACTTGGTCGAAAGGGGACCCGAAGGACGCAAGCATGACCCACAGCCCATGATGAAGTGGAATGGTGGAGCAGGGGAGCTCACTCACCTGGGATTTGGGTCCTGGGGCCTCTGAACAGGGAGCTCTGGAGCAAAGGAAGCCTAAGAAGGGTAAGAGAGACCGTTCCCTCACTCTTAGCCCAGCCCCGCACACAACCACAGCCTTTATGGGCTGCCCAAGTGGTGGAAATGGCTCATTTCATTTTTAAAAATAGAGACATTTCCATTGAGCATCCTGTGCGTCAGATATTGTGCGTGGGCCAAAGGTTATAACGAACAAGACTGAAAGATCCTTGTCCTCACAAAGGCGATGTACTACTCGGAAAGACAGAGATTAAATAAGAATGTGTAAGTAGAAGTTTATGAGATTATAGGAGTATATGGGAAGGACACCTGACCCAGATTTGAGAGTATCAGGGAAGGCTTCCCAGAAGAAGTGACATCTAGCCTGAGACCTACAGGGTGGGTAACAGTTCGCCAGGCGATGTGAGCAGAGGGTCAAGGGCAAGAGGAGAGCTTTCCAAGAGGAGAAACCTCCA
>PVIY010016078.1:0-52581 GCA_004026745.1 Myrmecophaga tridactyla | reverse complement strand
TCCCTCTTCCCTCCCTCTTACTCTCCTTCCTTCCCTCTCATTCTCTTCCTCCCTCCCTCCTTTTTCTCCGTAGTTTTTTTTTGCCAAGAATATATTGAACTCATAAGTCATTGCATGTATGATGATACCAATAACAATTAACATTTGTTGAAAATAATGTTGCTAAAACTGTCTTAACCCTTTGCAAGCATGAACTCATTTTGCTCACCTGAGAACTCTCTGTGGCAGAGGCTGTTTGGAACCCTGTTTTCCAGATGAGAAAAACGTGGGGCAGAGAGTTTAAGTAACCTGCCAAATTCGTGCAACTAGGAAGTAGCAAAGGGGGGGACATGAAGTGAGGCAGCCTGGGCTCCCAGCCATGTAACAGGGCCCAGTGTCGCGAGGACACTGGGGCCTCGCCAGCTGATGTGACGTGACGGAGGCCACACAGCAGCGCTGGGTAGGGCTGGTTTCAGATCCTTCAAACCCGGCTTCTCTTCCTTGTCCCCTGCTCCCACGATGCTGGTCGTGGCTGGAACAAGTCTTACAAACAGGGAGGAGAAGACACTGATGCCTGCAGCTAGCAATTATTGCCTCATGCCAGTTGTGCTTTGAACTGCTGTTCATACCATGAGGCTCACATCAACAACCCAGAGACGTCGAACCTTTCCCCAGCCCCGTTTTGCAGATGAGCAGATGGAGGTGCAGTGGATGCAACCTGGAATCACAGGGCTGCCAAGCATAGGAAGTGGGTTCAAAGCGGGCTGCCAGCCTCCTGAGCCAGTGCTCTTAACTTTAGCCTCCACTGCATCTATATTTATTCACATGATACCTGTGATGTATTCAAGCCACCATGCAAGAAAGTAAGAAAGGTGGAGCATCTGAGCTAGGCCTTGAGCTCAGTATTTTAGTGTTTTCTTAAGAGCAGGCCCCAATGGAGCAATAACATTTGATTTTAAAATGTATTTACATTCCATTTTCAAGGGTATTTCTATTACAGGGAGCCAGTTTGTTCCACAGGGCCCTGTACACAGCAGAGTGTATCGCTGCTGCTGGCATGAAGAAAATCAATAAAATACAATAAGAATTCTGCATTTAAAAAATTTCTCCCATTCTCAAGGGTATCTATCTATTAGAACACATTCCTTAGCTAGTAAAGGAAAACCCCCAAATTACTGCTAGGCAGTAGGCCAGGGATGTATGTCAGTTTGAAGAAAAGGAAAGAAGCTTCCAATCAGGAGATTCCCTGGGAAAATGGAGAGGTCTGTGGCAACCTTGATGATTAAGATTATGATAAAGCCAGGTTTTGAGAGGCTTGGAACGGAGAAAGGCGATCAGTAAGTCTAGGACATGCAAAATGTGATAAATAAAGGACACGGGCTCCAAGCATGGCACTTCGCTCTGCAGCACTAGTTCCTGCCAGGGACGGCGGCCAGGTCTGCGGTGGTTGTCGCCTGTCACGTCTGGGAGGGGGGCTGCTGGCTTCTCGCGATAGATGGAGTCCAGGGGCGCTGCTGGACGTCCCGCTGTGCCCAGAACAGCCCAATAGCAAGGAATTACCCCACCAAGAATGTCAGTAAGGTCGAGGCTGAGAAAGCCTACTCTGCAGTGAACGACATTCATAGAATAGATTCCCTACAGTTTTCAACTTACAGATTAAACCTTTGTACACAGCATGGTGACAATGATACCTCAGAATGTGGTGTAGGCGTTATCAACCTTGAGAGGACGGAAGGGAAAGTTAGAAATGATAAGAGCTGGAAGGAGGGCATGCAGGCAGCCCCAACACTCTGTCCTTACACACTGGGAGGACTTATCCGTCGTGTCCTGGCCGTGAGAAACCACCAAAACCTGGTGGCCTGATGCATGCCCAGGCATTTATTGTTTCTTCTGCCATGTTCTGGGGGTGGCAGGGCTCAGCCGGGTGGTTTCCACTCAGGCTCGTGGCTCCTCGTCATCTTATTTTACCTGGTGTGGCTGCTATTTTACCCGTCCTCCACTGGCTGCCGGCTTCCAAGGGGTCCCGAGAGACCCTGCTGGCACAGCCTGTGAATGAACACAGAGCTGGCCCCAGGCGTCAGTCATGAGGCCAAGAATCTGCAGGCACGTTTACAAACCACTCAGGAGCAAGACGCGCTCTCTTTTTTCCTCTATTTGCCATGGCAGTAGCATATATACAATGCAGAAATCCCCCTCTTGCCCACTCTCAGCTGCACAGTTCAGTGGTAATAATTACATTTGCGGTAGTGTGCTGCCATCACCAGCATCCATTGCCCAAATGTTTTTATCACCTCCAACAGGACTTCCACGTCCGTAAGTAATGACTCCCCCCTCCCCAACTCCCTGCCCTGGCCCCTGATAGCGTGTAATCTACTTTCTGTCTCTGTGAATTTGCTTATTCTGGGTATTTCAAAGAAGTGAGATCATATAATATTTGTCCTTTCGTGTCTGGCTCATATCACGCAACGTAACATCTTTGAGTTTCACCCATATTGTCACATGTTTCAGAACTTCGTTCCTTTTTGCGGCTGAAAAATCTTCCATTGTGTGGCTAGAGCACATTTTGTTTATCCACTCATCCACTGACGGACACATGGGTTGCTTCCACCTTGGAGCTTTCGTGAACAGGGCTGCAATGAACCATAGTATATATACAAGACATTACCTCTTAATTAGAGATGTGTTTAAAATATAAATAAAGCCAAGAGAGAAACTAAAACGGGAATATATTATATTGACTGAGAAAGCATAATGGAGTGAGAGATGAAATTCCTTCTATCAGATGAGAAAAATCAGTAGATAATGTCTAAAGCTGCTCTATCAGAAAGCCTAATCAGAGTTTTATTTAGAAATGTGGGGGGAGGGGAACCATCATAAAAAAGAAAGCGGCTACTTGTTGGGGCAAAAATGGGGGTAGAGAAAGATGGAGTGGCCTTATGGGTGCTTTATTGTAAACTCTTTTACAAATGTAATATTTTAACAAGGAACTTATATTACCCTGATTAGAATTTTAACTTATCTTTACAAAGAAAAGGGGAAAAAGCAGTATGGGTTGGACTTGGTTTCCGTGGCTTTGTGAAGCCGGCCAGCAGGAGCAGATCCCCCGTCTAACACAGGCTCAGCTATATAAAATCTTTCTGCCTCCCCATGAGTGGAAGAATCATCTTATCTTACCTGGTGTGGCTGCTGAAATGCAATAATTCTCCGTACCATGCTGCAGCCATTAAACCCAGGTACTTAAAAAGCAGAGCGGTTTATAAATTTGTTTGCAACGCAGATGCCAAAGTGACTGATGCTTCCACTTGTTAGAAGCAGCGCACGGGTTATTTATAGCCATGCAGCATCATTGCTAATGAGATAAAGTATTTCTCCGGTCATCAAATGGCTCTTCTGTTTAATGTGGTATAAATGAAAAACTCGCGGCCCATCATCGTTGCAGTGTTTGCTCTTTATTTGGGGGGGGGGGGGGGGCACTGGAATAACAGAACTTGGCCAAATAAGCAAAAGATAAGGACAGGATGATGAGTCATTATTCTGTTTATTAGGGTATCGGTGTTTGCTGGGAAATAAATATTTAATCACAGTTAAGAAACCTCGTTCAGGTAGAGCATTGCTACAGGAGGATTTGGGTTCCCCTTACTTCCTCAGGCTGGGTCTGTCCAAGCTCCTTACGACAGAAATCCGTGCACTCGTCTAGGTGATGCAGGACCAGCCACCGGTGTGGGGAGGAAAGTTTGAGTTTTCATATCTGTACAATCTAGTTTAGCTTTTGGGATACTCCAGATTTTTCTGAATAATTTTGTTGTTCTTGAAGGTGAGGGTAGAAAGTATTGCTGTGTATTAGTCAGGACAGAATAGGTTAGATCGCAGTAACAAGTAGGCCCGAAGTCTCATAGGCCTAAGACAGGAACACTGAATTTACTTCCTACTGATGGCACGCGTCAGTAGGAAGCTCCCCGCCACACAGTCATTTGGGCAGCCAGTGTCTTGTAGCTGCTCCATCTGGAATGAGCAGTGAAGCCTCTTCAGTTGCCGCAGCAACTGATGATGAGAAAAAATGGAAACTGAGCATGGATGTTTTACTGCCTTCGCCCAGAAGCAACAAACCGCCTGCCCCCTCGCCTTTCAGGGGCTCAAATTATTCATGTGGCTCTACCTGTCTTCAACAGACCTTGGAAATGTGGAGAAGCAAATGGCCTGTTTGCTGAGCCCCCCTGGCACGTCTGCTGAGCCTTCCTTTCTCTGCCGTAAGCTGGGGGGCATCTGCATGGCACACCCCAGAGTCCAGCCTGGCTGACCAGCACCCCTGCACTTGGGCCGGTACCCATGCCACCTGTCATCTTCATATTTTAACTCTCACCCTGGGTACACTGTCTTACAGCAGGAGGGGGAAGCGTCATTTTCATAGCTGATCTGGGCTTCTGTCTTTAACTAAGCAGAAAACTTATTTTGCCACGAAGCCTAAATTCTCTCCTGCGGTAGCCCTTTCACATTTGATTGTTTAGAATCTAGCTTGTTATGGACAAAGCATCTTATCAGGGACCATTCCTTTGGTTCACTGGCAGATGGCATAGAGAATAGAAAGGTAGATAATGCCGACATTAAAAAAATTTAATTTGATAGAATTGATAGACAGTAGAATTTGCCTTTTTTGTGCTTGAACACCAGGAAAATGACAAAATATATAATGTTAATATATGGAATGGAAAACTTGTCATCTGTAAGGGCTCAGGATTTACCTCCGCCACCTGTTGATAACTTATCTTCCCTCGGCACAGTCCACGTACCTGCTGTACCTGGCCTCTCTCCGGAGGGAGCAGGGTTTTCTGGGAGGTGCAGGTTTGGAGGTCAGTCTCTGTCAGCTGGTGCACAGGGGGGGGAGCCCGTGTGGGGCCCCCCGGGCTGGTCAGCCCTGGTAGAGGCTATGCCGCTCTTGAATTGGCCACTTCCTAGTCCTGGCTGGTCCTCGCCCACCCCATGGCCCATGCTCGAGCTGGGGCTGGACTGTTTCCCCAACCCCGTCAGCAGCGCAGGGCTGTACCGTCTTCCCTAGCAAGCCCCTTTCTGCTCAGATTCGCAAATATGTATTCTGTTGACTGCAGCTGCGAGCCCTGGCTTATGTTATATTTCTTAAAACTGAAGATCTTCTCCACGATGCTTGGAAGAACAGGTAAATGTGGTGAGAAAGGGAGCACATACTTTAGAAAACAAATATTAGCCATGCAGGAAGTTGCCTGAGTCCCAGGATGAGAACAGGGATGCTGTAAATCGTCGGTAGATCTCTGTGTGCTCCGACCAAGCTCCCACTGTGGTGCCAGCCCCGTCCGTGGAGAGCCCCAATGCCAGGCCTGTGGACCCTGTCATCCTCGGCAGGCTGTGGGGACCTCCCAAGGTCTGTGCCCTTGACTCAGAGGAGCATTTAGAAATGAGCCCTCAGCCCTCCAGCTTGCAAGCAGTGGGTGAAGAAGCCTTGTGATCGCTGCAGGCTGAGGCCTGTGGTGCTGCCTGTGCCCGGGCGTCCTTTTCTGGAGAGTGGGCCAGGTGCTCAGCTGACCCCTTCCCATGGGAGAGTCTCCTTGCGCTGGAGCAGCAACTCCAGCGCCCCACCCTGTCATCCGCAGGGTGGCCATCCCAGCCAGGGTCACTGGCACCTTTCTCTGCATTCCAGGCCGTTTCAGCTGTTGACTGCCGGGCTTCTGAAGCATCGGCGGCGCCCAAATGTAGAGTGTCCACCCTGGTGGTGATGGCAGCACCGCATTGCACAGGACCTGCTGAGTGGTACACGGGACGTGGGTGAATAGGTTGTGTAAATGTTACCAGAGTAAAAATAAAATAACCGAACCATACCACGGTGAGCCCTAATGTAAAATACAGACCACTGTTAATAGAATTATTATAATATTGTCTCGTCAATTGTTACACAAGAGCCACACTAATGCAAACTGTTAATAATAGGGAGAACTGCGTGTGCGGCAGATGTACATGGGAATTCTGTACGTTTTGTGTGGTTTTCCTGTAAAGTTCTTAGCTTCTATAATATGTTTTTTAGGGGCAAGTCACCTCCAAAGGGCCCACGGCAAGGTGGGAAGCCCAAAAGTCTGTTTTTCCTATCAACAATAAGGCTGTTTAACTTAATGGTTTCAGCCTAAGCCCAATAAAGAGGGTTTTCCATCAGTTAGGTTTGCACTGAGCTGTGCATAACAGAACCAGGAATCAGTGGCTTAAACAAGCGAGATCTTAGTTTTCCCTCCAATCGTGTCTGGAGGCAGCTCTCAGCGCGCGGGAGCATCCAGCGTCCACGTTGCTTCTCGTTTTGCTCAGTCATTGTTCACGTTTGTTCATTCTTCAGACACACGGGAGAGCACCGTTCTGAACGCTCAACAACGCCCCGAAACACTTAGGCGCGCTCTATCATGATCCCCATTTTACAGCGGAGTAAACTAGGCTCCAGGAGTTCAGCTGCCCCCACCCCAATCCACCTGGGCACAGCGCAGGGGTTGGGATGCCCGGGAGAGGGGCCTGCCTTAGCTCGGGGCACCCCTGCACCACGGATCCCCCAAGGGGGTGCCTAAAGCCCCCAGCGCCCTCAGCCTTGGGGACTATCCTCAGCTGTGTGCTTTGTGCCGTTTCCCTGCAGTAAAGCACATGGGGCTGTGTCCTGTGTATCCATAGCGAGAGACACTGGAACATACCCCATAGTGCATGCCGGCAGCTGAAGAGTAAGCTGCCGAGTGCACTGTGGGGCGCCGGCTGAACTGCACGCCTGCTAGGCTGCCTCCCTCCCCTGCCTCTCTTCCCCACTTCCCTTCCTGGAGTTTCCTGCCCCTTCCAAACAAGTTACCCCTGAATCCTTGTACTGGCATCTGTTCCCAGGGATGAACTAAGACAGCAATCGTTATTTCTCCAGGAGAATGGGGCCGTTGTCCCCTGCAGTAGATGACAGTGAGTTAGGCCCAAAGGAAGGTATGTATGGGTACTGGGCATGGCGGGTGGCCGCTCTCCATTGCACAGCAGCCCCTCCTCCACCGTGCACCCCTCGTAGCCCCTGGGTGCCTGCCTGGAGTGCATAGGCTATGCAGGCGGCGGAAGGGCGCGTGGGGAGAGCAGCCCTCGCCACGACCGGCCAGACGAGCAGGGCAGGTGTTCTCAGGAGAGCATAGGCCTAGGCGTGTGAGTCCTGGGGCTGTGCGGAGGGGACCCAGCCGGGCAGGAGGGATCCGTGGGGGGCAGTGTCAGCTGAGGCAGCCTTGCGTTGCCTCTGCACCCAAGGCAGGGCCAAGCAGGGCTCCCACCACCCAGTCTTGGGCCTCTCCAGCCCAGAAGGCACTGTGGGCCCATCCACATCCCCCCACCATGGGCAGAGCCCAGCCAGGCCCCTAACGTGGATGCAGACAAACTGGAGATTCCCAGAGAAGGCAGGGACAGCAAGCCCAGAGCCCACCATTGGCCTGGCTGGAGAATGGTGCGTCTATGCAGAGAAAACTCACAGACATGTGGGTTTTGCTCGTGTCCTCGGCCTCCACTCTCCTTAGGCCAGTGAGATCAGCAGGGCCTCAGGGCCCTTTGGGGTGTTACTGCTGGCACAGACGCCCCTTAGGTCTCCGGCACCGCTGGGCAGACAAGCTATCCCCGAAAGTGGCGTCAGTAGAGCTGACACCAGGCCCCAGCCCACAATCTGCATTGCAAGAGCCAGCCCAGGCAGGCTGAGGGGACCCCCGCCCCTCCACAGCACCCCGCCAGGCCCCTGCCCTTTGGGCTAAAAACAGCTCCGTGGGTCTTCGTTTTCCTTCCCCAGGGCAGCAGGGAGTAACCACACATTCTGGGTTTGCCCCTTCTTCCTTTTTTATTTTATTTTATTTTTTTTTTTGGTGTTCTTACCCAAAATAAAATCGAGTCAGGCTGGACACCCACAGAGGAAAAATGCGCGAAGTGTGGGCAGCAGGGCATTTGGAAGCCTCTGCGAACTCAGACAATTTTAAGGCATGGTCTTCAAAATTCAGGAACGTTCCAAAGCCTTGTCTCATAAAAATAACATAATGAAAAAAAAAAATTAGTCTCATATCCAAAGGCTAAACCAAACGAGCGAATTATAAGATGAAGCGCATACTATAAAGGAAAAATAAGATCTTATATAAGAACTGTAAAGTTAACATAAGGGAAATGGTTATGTAATATGGGGATGATGAACTTCTATTCCTTCTGCTGGCGTGCGATTTGCAGGCAGTTTAGATTTCACATGAAAGTGAAATTAACAAGGACCTGTGCAAGCCTCTCTCTAAAAGTGATGTGAGGTCTCCTGGATCAGCTCCCAGCTCTCATCCAGGCTTTTTGTTGTTGCTCCGTCGTGCACAGGCCGGGCAGGTTCCAGCCTGGAGAAGAGATTCAGCCCAGCCTGTGAAGGAAACCCCGTAGGGACACAGCGGGCATATGGCGAGTCAGAAATAGCAAAAGAACGTGCCAGGCCACAACTGGGTGGCTCCTCTCCTCCTGGCTGGGTTACCTGGGGCTGCCCGGCGGCACTGAGCAGGTTACTTGGGGTCACCCAGTGATGCTGATCAGGTTACCTGGGGTCGCCTGGTGGCACTGAGCAGGTTACCTCGGTCGCCTGGCGGCACTGAGCAGGTTACCTGGGGTGACCTGATGATACTGAGCATGTTACCTGGGGTCGCCCAGTGGTACTGAGCACATTACCTGGGGTTACCTGGTGATGCTGAGTAGGAGACTTGGGGTGGCCTGATGGCACTGAGTATGTTACCTGGGGTCACCCAGCGGTGCTGAGCAGGTTACCTGGGGTCACCCAGTGATGCTGAGCAGGTTACCTGGGGTGGCCTGGTGGTACTGAGCACATTACCTGGGGTCACCTGGTGATGCTGAGCAGGTGACCTAGGACCCAGGATGGGACAACTTCCCCTACAGGGCAGCTGGGCCTCCACCACCCCCGTGCTCTGTCCACGGGGCCCCTGACTTCCCATGCAGTAGCCCAGGGCTCCTCAAGGCCAAGCCGGATCCCCCAATCCCCTCACAGTCCAGAGCTGGGGACAGCAGCCTTTCTCTACCACTCAGAGCCCACCCAGGCTCACCAGTGCCACCACAGCACATTTGCAGCTGCCTTCCACCCACCACACTCTAGTGTTTAGATTAGTTTTCAACATTTCAGTAACAGAGAAATGTCACATAAAACCCTGAATTTCCCACCTGCTCTCCACAAACCAGACCTGGCAACCCCGAGCCCACGTTCCAGGGCAGAGTTCGGTGAGTCCAGGCAGAGCCTTTCCATTCAGATGGTCTCTGGGTGCGCGCAGCGTCCAGGCCCCTTCCTGCCGTTTATAGGAACTCCAGGCCCCGAGGAGCTATGCCCTCGGCCCGGCCCGCAGGCCTCACCTTCCCTGATGTGCAGCTACCTGCGGGAGCCGACGCCCTCACCACAGCCAGCTCAGACATCCTGGTCCTCAGGCTCAAAGGTGTCTACCCCAAAAATGGGCTTGAATGATCCCCCTGCCTCTGTATTTCAGAAGCCCTGAGAATTCTGTCCCTGTCCCTGTGGACAGGTGTGGGTGTATGGAGAGAATGACGCACACGTCTGGGAAAGCAGCGCAAGGCCCTGTCCCGGGCAGGGGGACCGGGTGGCAGGAGGCTATGTGGGGAGCAGAGCCCTGCTCGGTGCCAGGTGCTGGTGAGCAGAGGGCAGCGGCAGGCGCCAGCGGTCCCTGGACGAGGAGAGCATCTGACTCACAAAAAGCAGATGGCGACTGTGCTCAATGGGGAAGGAGAGGGTCGCGATGCTCTCAGGCCTGAAAGCCAGTGCCAGGGTCCCGTGGGGCCGTCCTCAGGACACATCTCAGGCTGAGCTAAGTAGGAAGAGTGTGCCAGCAAAAGGCATGTTTGGGCAAGGGTGCGCACACGTGCGTGATTCTGGTAGTGGAGGGGTGTGTGAGAGAGCCGAAGTAGCATCCGGGGTGTCCAGGGGCCAGGGACCGTGGAGCAGGCAGAGGCCTGGCAGGGAAGCCAGCAGGACCGAGACAGGACACGAGGCCCACTCACCGCTTCTGCCCGTGCTCCCCAGGCACACGCCGCAGGAGCAGCCGGGGCTGACCTGTCCTGGCCCCTGCCCCCTGCCAGCTGCCTCCCTGGGCATCAGCCCGTGCAGGGTTAGTCCTACTGGAGTGGCCACAGCTCAGCATTGGGAGCAGGACAGCTGGGTTCAAATCCCGGCCTCAGCCCTCGCTGGCTGTGTGATTTTGCACAAGTTACCCGGCCTCTCTGCGCCTCCTTGGCCCCATCTATGAAATAGGAAGAATAAAAATGCCTGCCCCGTGGGGCTGCTGAGAGCATTAAAAGGCTCAACGTTTGCACTCACTTAGAGCGGTGAGCGTGGAAGACTCCGCATGAGTGTTCACCAGACACAGTAATGCGTTTGTTCCTCCTGGCCGCACTCATGCTGCTCCTCTCCCCTCGTCTTCCCCGGGCAGGAGCCCCCGGGCCCCCGGCTGCAGGTGGGCACAGGCTCTCCGGGGGGCGGGGCGGGCTGCTCCTGCCGGGTGTGACGGAGGTGTGTCTGTCTTCCCAGGAAGCCGAGATTCTGAACACTGCCATCCTCACCGGCAAGACCGTGGCCGTCCCTGTGAAGGTGGTCTCCGTGGGGGAGGACGGCGCCGTGGCCCATCTGCTTGAGTCCGTGGAGTGCAAATCGTCGGACGAGGATGTGATTAAGGCAAGTCGAGCCCTCCCTGTGCCCGCAGCCGGGCCACCTCCCCCGCCCACGCTCCTGCTGCATGGACGGGGAGGTCCCCCCCTGCATGGAAGGAGAGCACAGCGACAAGCCGCCAGGGTGGCGAGTCCTGGCCTGTGACGCTTTCTCTTGACCCTCTGTGTTTGCAAGGGGCCAGTGGCCACTTCCCTGCCCCAGGGGCAGCTGGGATGTGATACAGGGGCCGCTGGGGCGCTGGAGGCAGGGGCAAGGGAGCGGGAGCTGGGCCCCAGGCCCACCGCTGTCGCATATGCAGCCAGCCCCTACCTGGCATGACTTCCTGCTGCAGAGAGTGCAGGAGGCCGGCTCGGGTTTACAATACGGCCAAGGGAGAAGGGGGAGACCAGTGTCCACCCCCTGCCCCGGCCACGCGCATCTCTGTGAATCAGGGGCCTCGGTGTCAGCTCCCTTCCCTCATTTCATTCTGCTGGCTCCTTCCTCCCTGCTGGACCCGTCTTTCTCTGTCTAAATGGAATGCAAAATTGATTCAGAACGAGGGCAGGCAGGGAGAGGCCTTAGGCCCGGGGACCCCGAGGCTGCCGGGAAGGTTGAGCCAGCTTCCAGGCAGCAGGAGGAAAACACGCTTTTCTGCTGCGGCCGCCCACTCCCCGCTCAGAGCTGCAAAGCCCCAGGTCACCGGGAGCCCCCACTGCAGGATGGGTGAGAGGCCCCACGAGGGATCAGCCCACTCTCCTCCTCATGACCCAGGCAGAGGGCATCCTGTGCCCCGGGTCGGCAGGAGCCTTTGCTTCTGTGCCATGTTACTCGAGACAGGAGGGCTGTGACTATCAGAGGCCCAGTCGCCGTGCTGGAGGGGCTCAGGGAGAGGCAGAGAGGTAAGGAAACCAGGCAGTGCAGTCCTGTAGTCGTGACGCACCACCCAACCCCCGGGTCCCAGAGCCCTCGCCACCTCGATGCAGGACTGCTCTGTCCTAGTTTGCTCAGGTCAGTACGCCAGCTCATCCTTGAGTTTTCTCTCTGTCTCCTTACATCCAGTCTTTCAGAGGATCCTGTTGGCGATGCTTTCAAAATGCATCCAGGTCCAGGCCCTTGCCATGTCCCCGGCCACCACCCCAGGCCATGCGCCACCTTCTCCCATAGCGCAGCAGGAGCGCGTGGCTGCTTTCCCGGCATGCACCTTCCTGGCACCTCCTCTCCTGTGCTCTCTGCAGTGCAGCCTGCCAGGGTGACACAAACATACTCTGATTGAGCCATCCCTCTCTTCACAACCACCCGCTGGCTTCTCTTCCATCTCAGAACAAAAGCCACACTATTTGCAAGGTGCCTTAGTCCACCAGGGCTGCTGTAGCCACAGGCTAGCCAGGAAACAGCAGGGATTTATGGGCTCACAGCTCGGGAGGCCAGAAGTCCAGTGACAGGGTGTTGAGAGGCAGTGCTTTCTCCAAGGTCCATAGCGCTCTGGTGCTGGCTTGCCTCCATCCCACGGCCACCTGCCTCCTGCTCCCTCCACTGTGCCCGGCTTCCTCTGCTGAAAAGAACTCCCGTCCTGTGGGCGTTAGGCCCATGCTGACTCGGTGTGACCTCAGCTGAGCAGGGCCTTTGGAGATCCTTTTCCAAGTGGGTCACACCCACAGGACTTGGGAGTACGACTGGAAAATGTCTTTGTGAGGGACGTGATTCTACCCGTCACACAAGCACATGCCAAGTCCAGCCCCGTCTGCCACTCCAGCCTTCTCCCCCTGGCCTCCCCCTGCAAGGCCCCCGTCACACGCTCCATGCCACCCACACTGGTCTCTCCACTGTTCTTCCAAAAGGACAGACGCTCTCACTCCTCCCTCCGCCTCCAGCTCTCTCCTCAGAGTCTGCCTGGCTTGTCTCTCACCTCAACTTCTCCGTAAGGTCCTGCCTGAGCTGTATCTGTGCAGTTCTCACACATACCCCCGGCGCCGCCTTCCCCATCCCCACTTGATTTTCCTCCATCACATATGTTTCCTTACAATGCTCTGCACATTTGTCACTTAGGACATCCGCTTGTCTGCCCTCGCTGGTGTGTAAGCCCAGGGAGGGCCATGCTGCCTCTGCCACTTCATCACTGCTGCACCTGCATCGTAGGTACAGCATATAGTAAAATGCTAGGCATATAGTAGGTGCTCAATAAATGTTGAGTGAATGGATGAACAATATTGTAATGAGCAGGAAATGCTGAATCAGAAGCATGCAGTGGATCATACAAGGGTGCTCTGAAGAACTGGAGTGGAATGGTGATGGACCACGGGCCCATGTCACGAAGGGAATGGCAGGCAGCAGAAGCAGCCTGCGTGAAGATCGCATGAGATGCTCTCTGTGCCTGTCAGCCACACCTCCTTGGCCCATGTGTGATTGTCACTGCCACTGAAGTGACCAGTCCCTCGGCAGGCTGCTGGCCATGCCCCGCCTCGAGGACCTCCCAAGCCCATCAACACCTGCCATGGAATTACCCTAAAGCTGGGAGACCTTTCTCAGCCCTCCCTGGGAATTGTGGGCTCCCAGGAGCAGCTCTCAAGCAGTAGGAGATTGGGAGCGGTGATGACAGACCCCTTCTCCATCCTTCAGAGGAGGATTTTGCCCCGTTCCAAAGAAGCCGCTCCACAGGTGTGGGTACCCGCAGCTCCCTTCATTGTCAGTTTCCTCTTTCCTTTCCTAGTCTTCCTCATGCCTGCTTCCAAAAAGCACCTGCCTCCCTGCACCTAATCCTTGTCTCAGGCTCCACTTTCAAGCGACTCCAGATCAAGGCAGTGGATGACACCGAGGCCTGAGAAAGCACAGAATGTGTGAATGACTAGTAGACCAGCATGGCTTGAATGTGGGAGTATTTATTGTTAATAGTAGTAATGACCCAATGCTCCTTTCACGGAGCATTGACCACGCGGGAGGCACAATGCTGGTGTCTCACCTATTCTACCCGACTCAGTCTCAACGCCTCGCAGGATCACCACTTAAATAATGAGGAAACCAAGCCTCCATCCATCAGTCGAAGCCAAAATGCAAGGAGATGTATTCAGAGAGGAAAGCCAAGGCCAGATGCCACAGAGTGGATGCCAGTTTAAGGAGATGAATTTGACCCTACAAATGGAAGCACAGCCATTGGGAAAGTTTAGGCAATGGAATGGCCTGATTAATTAATTGCGATATGATTCCATTAAACATGTGTTTATCAAGCACCTACTTTGGTGCCATGCATCAGTGTGAACGATGGGTGGGAGGGACTAACTGAAGTTGGGGAGTCCAGTCCAGAGGTTCTTCTCGGTCCCTTACAAGTTGTCCCTACTTTTCTAGATCTAGCTGGAGACGTGCTTTCTCCGTGAAGCTTTCTTTGATGATTCTGTCCAGTTGCTGTGTCTCATCCCTGAATTCAAATGCAGTTCAGCCCAGCTATCATTTACTGAGCACTCTCCCTATACAAGGCCCCGGGACAGGCAGTGGGGAGAATTTACAGAGAAACCTCCAGAAGAGAAGGGCACATAAGCTACACATACCCAGGAAGGTCTAGTACTTAATTTTTATTCGCTTCAGGTTTTGCAGCATTTTGTCTATCATTTTATACCCTGGAAATCTCTTTATGGATCACGTATGTTGCTTGTCCTTCTTCTTGTTTTGTAATTGGCTATATCATCAATTTTGAGTTTCCTCTGGGTCATTCACGTTTTACCAAGTATCGGTAGTTGATATTATGTGCTGCTTCTCAACCTTTTTCTGATATTGACAACCTGGTTTTCACTTTTTAAATTTCTGAGTCACTGCACTAAGTCTACACAGTTTAAATGGAAATACCTGTACCCCAGCCTCCAGGTGTGGCCATGTGACTCAGGCTGGCCCATCAGAGCATGTATCCCTCTGGCCACAGTCATTGGTTGAGGGATAATCACATTGGCCAATCAGAGCCAGTGAGGTGCGCTCTTGAGACTTGGCGAAACTCCTGAGCAGGAAGTGCTGTTGCCCTGGAGGGTATATATACGGGCACTCCTTGTGTCATCTTGAGAGAGGAGTCCCCGAGGGAGTGAAAAACAACATGGCAGAAGTCAGAGCCAGTAGGCAGAAAGACAGCCTTCTTATGACCCTGCTCAAGAGTTGGAATCCACCAGCTACACCCCTGGACTCTTCCTCGCCGGGAGGTCATGCTTTCCTTTTGTGAGTAGTTCGGGTTGGGTTTGTAATACCAGGCACCAAAGAAATCCTAACTCGTGTCTATACCCTCAAGAGGCCACAATGGCTTGAATGGCGTTGGGGCTCACGAAATTGCCCCGAGGAGCACCAGGCACCCTCAGCCTCACATCAACCAGGACACCATGACCCGATGCACGACTTAAAAATCAAAACCCATAGCCTCCACGTCCGTCACCACGCTGCTCTGTCACAGATGTTGACCAGAAGTCACCAGCTATTTGTAACGCTTTGATGTTGTCTGAAGCCCCTTGAGGAAGAAAGCCAAGGGATGATGGGAGAAGCAGCACCCCACTGTAGAGACTCCTGGAAACCTTCTGAACAGGTGAATGCTGCCTTCATGCCCCATCCTTTTTGTTTACTTGCATCCTCTTGCTTGCCCAGCCCCAGACCCCATAAGCTCATGTTTTCTCCCTCATGCAGGGAATCCTGCTTTCAAGAAACCCACTGGAACACTTGTTCATGCTGAATTGCTTGTGTTTGTAAGGGGGCAGTGTGTCTCCAGTGGAAGCATTTCAGATGTTAGCAGAAATATCTGTTTAATTCTTTCATTGAAAATAACGGAAAATCCCACCCATACCAGCTTACGTTAAAAGCGGAAAACAATTAAAACACTGGCTGACAGAACTGAAAAGTCCAGAGTTGGGGCTAGCTTAAGGGGGTTGTTCTAGTTTGCTCACTGCCAGAATGCAGTATACCAGAAACAGAATAGCTTTTAAAAAGGAGAATTTACTAAGTTGCTAGTTTACAGTTCTAAGGCCATGAAAATGTGTCCCAATTAAAGCAATGATATAGAAATGTCCAATCTAAGGAATCCAGAGAAAGATACCTTGGTTCAAGAAGGCTGATGAAGTTCAGGGTTTCTCTCTCAAGTGGAAAGGCACATGGCGAACATGGCGACGTTTGCTAGCTTCCTCTCCAGGCCTCTTGCTTTATGAAGCTCCCCCAGGGGTGTATTCCTTCTTCATCTCCAAAGGTCTCTGGCGTTGTGGGCTCTCTGCTTCTCAAGCTGTCTCCAAAATGCTTCCTCTTCTAAAGGATTCCAGAAAAGTAATCAAGACCCACCTGGAACAGGTGGACTCACATCTCCCTCTATTCAAAAGTTCATACCCATAACTGGGCGGGTCACATCTCCATGGAAATAATCTAATCAATTTTCCAACCTACATTATTGAATAGAGATTAAGAGAAATGGTTGCTCCCATGAGTTTGATTAGTATTAAAACATGGCTTTTCTAGGGCACATAATCCTTTCAAACCAACACAGGGGTTTTATCCAGAACCTCAGAAGATATCACTAGAATATTCTCCCTGTCCTCCCACCTGTACTGTAGACACTCTTTCTTCTGCGTGAGATTCACTCTCCCACACGCCACTGTTGTGTCGCGAGATGGGTGCCCCAGAACTGGCTCAATTCCAACAGAAGAGAAGTCTTGTAAGGCACTCTAACAAGTTCTCTAAGGGGCCCTAATTGGGTCATCTCTGTACACTTGAGCCAGGCGCCATAGCCCAGGGACCCAAACACCGATCACCCCAAAGCACACAAACTAAATGAGGAAGGGGGACATTCCCCCAGGGCAGGTGTGTAAGATGTTACACCAAAAAAGGTAGTGGCTTCTCTGCAGCAAAAGCAACATATAGTAGTGAGAGAGCTTTCGAAGCTGGGGGTCTTTAGAGAACCCCTAAAGTAGTATGGTGTCATGGCCAGGTTCATGTGTCAACTTGGCCAAGTGGTGGTACCTGTTTGTCTGGTTGAGCAAGTGCTGGCCTGTCTGTAGCGATGAGGACATTTCATAGAATTAAATCATATTACGTTTGCTGCGTCCACAGATGATTCCATTTGTAATCAGCAAGGGGAGTGTCTTCTGCAATGAGTGATGCTTAATCTAATCACTGGGAGCCTTTTAAGGAGGATTCAGAAGAGACAGGTTCTCTTCCTGCTTTGGCCAGTGAGCCTCTCCTGTGGCATTTGTCCAGACCCTCCATCAGAATCATTGGCTTCACAGCCTGCCCTGTGGATTTTGGACTCTGTGTTCCCACAGTTATGTGAGACACTTTCATAAATTTTATATGTGTGAATGTTCTCTGTTGATTCTGTTTCTCTAGAGAACCCTAACTAATACACATAGTGAGGACAGCTTCTTTATCGTGAAGCCATTATCCTCACCCACTGGACAGAGCGCTGGTTGGGGCTCAAGTGAAACTCCTGAAAAGTTGACTAGGTTGCTTTTTGCCACTTACTGTTTTGAATACTCATAAAGACAGACCCTGAACAGATCGGTGTCTGCCTGATCAGAAAGGGACCACTGATAGCAAGGGAAGGAAGCTCTGGTCTCTCCCTTGTCTGGGCTGAGCTCAGTGGGCCTGCCTCATTGCCTCTGCTGACTGCTCAGATCATCTTAAGTATTTCCACGGCATCATGGTCCACCCTTGCTTGTCTGCCAGGCTGTACGCAGTTGGAGATCGAGCTAATAAAGCTTGGCATTTCCTCCTAAGTCTGATCAAAGCAGAAAATTGTTCTGCTTGAGAGTAACAAACTGCTGAGAGGGGAAGGAGTGTAATTTCAGGGGTGGGAGTATGCCAGCTCAGCAAGCTGAACCAACAACCAAGAAAAAGAAACGAACAGAAGAAAGGAGCCCTCATGGCCGTCGGAGGCTTCGGTGTGCAGGAGCGAGGGATTGGCTCCTGTCCACAGTCCCCTTGTTTCCGAAGAATATGAAGCAGTGCGAAGTCCAACCCCCTCCTCAGTTTTCTTCCGGAAATCCTGCTTCCTTCCTATCATCTGAGCAGCCACAGAGAGAACCACCAGGAGGGAGAGTCCTAATTAGCTCCTTCTTATTTTCCTTGGTCTGCTCATCCTCTATTCTTGATTAAATTATTGCCCCCAACTCAAGAGTTCAGCCAAATGGCTTCTTAAATAGCGGTAAAGGAACAGATAAGCTTCAGGGAACGTGCCTGCTCACCGGGCCTGGCTGCCTCTTCTGATGGTTTTTCCCATGTCCCCTGCAGGGAGGAGCACGTGGGGAGCACACTGACTGCAAGGTAGCGTCCTCCTCCACCCAGGAAGATGCATCCTCTGAAATGCTGATACGGGAGGTGCACTTTTTATTTAGCGCTCTTGCACTTGAGAGATACACCAAATTAGACTGACCTCCCAATAGGTGCTTTCTTCAATCCATCTGGTAGTCAGTGGGTGGTCATTTTCAGATAAATCTCAAAACTTGAATACTGGAATGGAATCTGTAGCCAAAGAGTAGGGCGCAGCTGCCTTCTGGATGTGGGATTGGCCATATTTGTCGGTCTTCCGTCCGATACTCATCCTCATGGATTCACAATGCCGAAGAGAGAAGAGGAGAAGATCCCATGAGCTCAGTGGCATAAACTTTGCACATCATCTACTATTTCTTTTGTCTCAACATTCAATTTGGACACCATGGAATTAACTTGCTAATGTCAGAGTTTCTCAATGCTCAGTTGGGAATAAATGTTTCAGTTTATAGAAAACAGTATTTCTCATACATAGGACCATCTTTCAGATCACAGGTGTCTCCCTCCACCTCCATCAATTTCTAAACTCATTCACAATTTCAGAATTGTGGGGGACCACTTGACTCCCGATGCAAGTGTAAGGTACAGAGATAGAGGTGTTAGAGCAATAAAAATAGAAATAGGGATGTTTTAACATTTGTGGGTGCTATTTACATGGCAGGTAAGCATTTACTCCTTTAATCCTCTCAACAATCTCTGATATAGATTAGAAAATCGAGGCACAGAAAGCTTTGACATGTCCTCAGAGGCCGAGACTCATGGTCCCCATTTCCATGTCCCGGTTCCATTCTTGCCTCTATCCTTACCTCCTAGAATAGGGGGTGGAAACCATGCTTGCTGTGGGGCCAGCTTTGGCTTGCCGTTCATTTATGGTCACTTCTTGTGTTTGTGTTTCAGTGGCAGAGGTGACACATGAGAATTATATGAAAGCCCCCTTTCCATCTCCATGGGTAAAGTTTAATTGGGACACTGCCACACCCGCTTATTTGCATGGCTGCTTCCTCGCGGCAGGGACAGAGTTGAGTGGCTGCCACACAGACCACTCCCCCGCCACAGGAACCCCCAATGCTGGCCGTCCTTACAGCAAGACTTCATGCCGAGGGCTTACACAATGACCCCTCCACACCATCCTTTGTCACATGACTCTGCCTCTGGAGAAATTATGAATATTAATCCCTGAAAATTTTTGTCAGAATGAGCTTCCTAGCTCACTTCCCTCACTGAAAGTGACAATCAGAACAAGCAGAGATTCTGCCTCCTGAGATATTGGGGATACAGGGAAAGATGGGGTAAAATGAGTCAGAGAAGAAAGCCAACCTTGCCATATATCCTAAATTAACCTAGAATAGCACCAACAAACACACCTCTCGCCCCACGCCAATACTGTACCCATGGCAGACAGCACTAGTCAAACCACCACATCTTTCTGTTGAGCCGAGTCAGGCCTGGCAATCGTTCTCCACGCTGTCAGTCCTGCACTTAAGAGATGAATCCTCTTTATCATCTTAGACCTAGGAAAGGGAACTACTTTACCTCCCCATGCTACCCCTGCTTACATGGAATTTATGTACGGAATTTGGAGATCATTTAGTCCAGGGGTCATAAGCCCAGAAGAACACAAGGGCCAAGGGGTAACTTAAATGACTTTGGTGGCAAGTACGGCAAACCCGTGCCCCTCTGGAGGGAGCAGCCACCTCTGCCTTTTCCCTGACCATTGCCATGAGAGAAGAATATAAAATTGTGCTTAAAAGTGTGGACTGCTGGGCGGCTGCCGTGGCTCAGCAGGCAGAGCTCCGACCTGCCGTGCTGGAGGTCTGGAGTTCGATCTCTGGTGCCCCCTGCCCATATGCAAATTAAAAAAAAAAAAAAAGTGTGGACTGCTGTGTCAGATTGCTGTGTTTAAATCCTGGCTCTGATATTTACAGACAGTGAGGACTACAGCTAGATACTTAAACTCTCTGTCCCTCAGTTTCTCCATCTGTAAAATGGGGATGATGACATCGTTATGGCCAATATTGACCGTGCATTGTGTTGTAAAATTAATTTGCTTCTTTAATCAATTGTAAATTCATTTTGTATGTTAGAATATTCCTTTAGCTATATTTCTGTTTTCAAGAATATCCACCCAGAGCCTTTCCAGTTTTAATTATTTACAAAGAGATAAGGGGGATCATGGCTGGAGGACCAAAAGAACTTTCTACCAGCCTGTTCTCTGGTGTTGCAGCTTGATGATTCTTGGAGCCTCCAAGGCGACCCCAGCCTCAGGACCTTCACACCTGCCCTTCTCTTTCTTCTACCAGGTGCACACAGAACCCTCTCCCTTCCTGCCTGCAGGTCTTGGGTCTGATGTCCCCATTTAAGCATTCCCCACCCTTCTGGTACTCCCTCCCCTTCTTTATTTTTCTTCACAATACTTATCACTGTGACTGCACCATAAATTTTACTTGTTTATTTGTTCATTGTCTTTTCTTGTGGGGGAGGGACCTGTGGTCTCGGTCCCTGCTGCTGGGTCAGTGCCTAGGGCAGAGCCTGGAGCCCCCGGGCGCTCAGGACACCTTTTATTATCAGGGAGAAATTTTTCTCTTTGGTAGGATAAAAAATGAGCAAGCCAGAACCACATTTTCCTCTTTGGGTGAGGAAACTCCTGTGTACTTACTACAGGGTGGATTTTCCCTGAAACTTCATATTAAAAAAGTAAAAAAGCTCTAAGATGGCGTGAGCTGCTCCTTGCAGATCCATGGAAAAACTATGTAAGCGTTTCAGAGCCAAATTGATGGCTGATGTTCAGAATTGTATTTACATGGTTCTACCTAATAGTCCAGTTCCTCAAAGGGTAAAAGTCTGATGAGAAGGTCACACAGGAAACAAAAATCTTGGGCATGAAGGCAAGAAGCAGGTGAGAGTAGACATCAAGGGTCCCAGCCCAAACGCTTCCCCATGTTTTCTGTTTCCACCGTGGAGCAGGAGCTGTGATGCCCAATTAGGAATTTGGGGGCAGCCAAATGGGAACAGGAAAGCATGGACGAATGTCACATTAGCAGATACCACGTAGTGGGAATTGTGAACTGTTATTTCTGTAGCCCTAAGGATCAGAATGTCAAGGGTCAGGCTTTAGAGTCCAAAGAATAAACATGGTCAGAGGGGCTTCCGTTTGATAGATGTTCAAAGTAATTTTCATTACAGTGGATTTTATCATTCTTTGGGACTCAGCTCTTAGGCAAAATGAGAATGTACCACACTTGGAACATTGATCTCCTCAGTTCTCTATATTTGGACCCAACTGATAGATTTGGAAGAATTCATGACCGTGGACAGGTCTTACTGGTCTCTAGAGGCCCAGTCTCAGCATGATGCCTGGTATGTAGCAGTTGCTCAATAAGTGAGTGAATGAGTGAAGTACAAAATATGCCCATATCTATATTAAACACCGATAGACCTCCCGTGAGGTATGACGTATCAAATTTTCCAGTTCCTTTCTATGGTGCTTTCTGTTAAGTTGGTTTTGTTAAGGCACATCATTGCTTTTTAATGAATTTATTTAATAAAATTGTATTTTGGATGTATTGTTATTAAACGCCCTGCAGCATCACCTGTACACATTCAGCAAGAGCTTCACCAAGGCCAAGGATTTCTTAATGGGCACCCCCTGGTGGCAGTGATGTAAATTGCAGGCATAGTGTCTGCCAGGATGCTAACATAACTCTCAGAGTTGAACTTCACTAATTCTCTACCATTTCTGTGATGGAAGTTGTCTATGTTACCTATAGTTCTATTAGTATAATAAGGTTATTATGTGAAAGGGGAAGCATATTGACACAGGTGCTCAGAGGCATGAGCTATTTGCCTTAAGGCATTTTGAAACTTCTAACTAAACACTCAGGTAATCAAGTGCTGTGTATCATGTGCAGAATGCATGTAATTGGCATAAAGCTGTTGTATTTTTCTTTTAAATCCCGAGGTTAGAATGTTAGTGTTTTGCATCGTGATTTAAGAAGCAAATTTCCATTGAGCTAAAATGAGTCATACAGCCAACAGCTCACACATCACATTTAAAATGTATCTGAGTGTGCATTGTGCCTCGGTGTTTAAACCCCAATTTATACCAGAAGATGTCATTAAGAAAGACAGCAGGAGATAATTACTACCCAACCAGAAGCCTACCTCTATCCTCTGATGCTACACAGTTGAAAATCAAAAGGGGAGTAAAAGCATGGCCACATGTATGGAGGCTACACTTATCCAGAAAAGGTGCTTTTCATTATTTGCTGTTCAGCGTCTGATGCTGACAGCTGCTCTCTTACAAGAGTTTGCCACAGAGTCTTGATTTTTATATTAAGGTGAGTTACAGAAGCTTCTGTCATCTTTCCCCCGAGAAGACCTTTGATCCTGTTTGAGAGAGAAAGTACCAGGAGGTATAATGAGGGTTTGGGCCCATGGTGGGAAACGAGCTGTGGGCCCTTCCATGTAAACTAGTGAGGGTGGACGTCTCTCTGTGGCAGCAGTGGGACTAATCCGTGGACAGAAGCAGTGCTTCCTAGTTGCCCACTCTAGGCAGCTGTGGACCCTCAAGTCTCTGGGCAACCTTCTCATGACAGATCACCCAGTGGCGGGGCCAGAGGTCTAGTCCGGGAAAGCTCTCCAGCGTGTCTGGACACAGTTAAGGACAGTGGGAATCATAAGCCAAGAGCAATATTTAGGTTGCTGGTGAAGCCCGGAAGTAAAGCATTTCAGCCTCCACTATACATGGAAATAGATTCTTTATACAGGGCCAGATTAAGACTTCAGAGACCCACAGTTTAAGAGAGATTATAAAAAGATAAAGATGATGGGTGAGGAGCTCCGGGACTCTGTCTGTCCCCCAGGGCAGCTGGCAAACAGCCAGGAGCTGAACAGACAACTGTGCAGAGGCTGCAGAGCCAGAAGAGCAGTGCACCCTCCAGGGAGGAGTGGGAGGAGGACACCCAGTGAAGTGCTGTAATGAAGCTCTCCATGCTGCAGAGGCTGGCACCTATCCCCACCCTTGTGGGAAACCACCCCAGAATGCAGGCCCCAGCTGGAAATAAAAGTTCTCTTCCCCAAGAATGGGATGGAAAGGGCCAAGCCCTGATCATGACATTTGATGAGTGAATTCAGATCACTGGGTCCCGGCTCTGAGGGCATCCACAGTTTCAACCTGCCCTGGACAAGAAAGCAGCTGGGGGCCCCTACTTCAATACATGCCCTCAGCAGGAGAGGCAGCAGGGGTGATTTCGAGGCACATGCCCTGGGGGTTGTGGGGAGCAGTTAGATGACGAGCAGGTCATCCCCAAGAATGGGGCATAGCTGAGCACCCGTAGCGGCTTGTGACGGGTAAACTTGCATCGTTGGGTCGGACTCTGAGCTGTGATTTCAGCCCGCCCCATGCAAAAGCAGTTGACAGCCTCGGTTTCAACCCCACTCCTGGGAGGGCAGTGTCGGCTGAGACTTAAAGGCACAGGACCTCCTCAGGACTGCAGGGAACAGTGGCTGAAGAGCACCACGTGTGGGGCAGGCCAGGAGAGCCCAGTGTCAGGGAGCTGTCGGACACATCTGCATCCTTCCTAGTCTCCTCCTCAGGGCACTTTGGAGCTGATCTGCACCCCCTTTGTGCGTCCCTGTCCATTTTGACTGGGAGATACTGACCTGGGAAAGTCCTCTCCGGGATAACCCTCCTCCCAGAATTTGCCCTCCAAGGAAAAAAGAGCTAGAGACAACAAGAGAAGAGTGAAAAACAAAACAAAACTAAAACTAAAGAGACAAAAATTAAAACACACAGATCAAGATTCCCAGAGAAGGAACAGAAGAAAGGAAGCTTTCTCCCAGGGGTGAAGCAGCTATACAAATAGAGCAGTCTTTAATATTATACTGCATATGCAGGGCAAGAAACAGATGAATCAGAGCTGAAAACATCAGATCAGTTAAGCACGAGCTGTTCTAAAGGTCTGCAATGAGTTGAACCAGGTATCAGAGAGGAGCTTTTTTAGCACAAAGCCAATCAACAGAAAGCCCAAAGCAAGAGAGAAACAGACCAGAGTAAGCTCATCAGGATAATTGGATGCCTACACACAGCAAAAAATAATTACAAACCATACTAAGAAGCAGGTAAATATGGCCCAGTCAAAGGAACAAATTAAAACTTCAGAGAAGACCCAGAATTTGGAACCTCTACTCAAACGTGTTCAAACAAATCCCCTAAATCAATTCAAGCAGATAAAGAAAAATATGGCTAAATAGATAAAGGATATTAAGAATTAGACACTGTATGAGCATAAAGAAGAATTTGAAAATATAGAAGGAAATACAACAGTAATTATGGGAATGAATGACAAAATAGAAGAGATGAAAAATACACCAGAGGCATACAACAGCAGATTTGAACAGGCAGAAGAAAGGATCAGTGAGCTATGAAACAGGACATTTGAAATTCTACAGACGGAAGAACATAGAGAAAAGGATGGGAAAGAGGAGCAGGGTCTCAGGGATTTGAACGATAGGACAAAGTACACAAACATCCACGTCGTGGGGGTCCCAGAAGGAGATGACATGGGAAAGGGGGCAGAAAGAATATTTGTGGAAGTAAGAGCTAAGAATTTCCCAACTTGTATGAGGAACATAAATATGCATGTCCAAGAAGCAAAAAATACCCCAAACAGAGTAAACCCTAATAGACCTACTCTGAAAAACTTACCAATCAGAATATTAAATGCCAGAAATGAGGAGAGAATCTTAGAAACAGTAGCAAAAAAGTGACTCATCACATACAAGAAAAATACAAAAGGCTAAGTGTTGATTTCTCACTATTACCAATGGCAGTGAGAAGGCAGTGATATGATATATTTAAAATACTGAAAGAGAACATTGCCAGCCCAAAATTCTTTTCGCAAAATTGTCCTTCAAAAATGAGGGACAGGGCGGGCTATGGTGGCTCAGTGGCAGAATTCTCGCCTGCCATGCCGGAGACCAGGGTTTAATTCATGGAGCCTGGCCATGCCAAAAAAAAAAAGAGGGACGGTTTGAAATATTCACAGATGAACATAAACTACTGAGGGAGTTCATCAAGAAGAGAGCTGTCCTACAATAAAGAACAAAGGAAGTTCTGCAGGCTGAAAGGAAAAGAAAGGAAAGGTTTGTAGGTAAGTGTAGGGGTAACTGAAAGTATAAAAAGAGAGACAAAAATAAAACATGACATGTAAAGACCAAAGAATAAAATGGTTGAAGTAAGTACCGCCTATACAGTACACAGATTGGCAGAATGGGTTTTTAAAAATCACACCATCTATATGCTGTCTACATGAGACTCACCTTAAACCCAAGGACACAAATAGGTTGAAAGTGAAAAGTTGGAAAAAGATATCCCATGCAAACCATTAAAAAAAAAGAGAGCTGGGGTAGCTATGCTAGTATCAGACAAGATAGACTATAAATGCAAAACTGTTACAAAATACAAAGAAGCTATATATTAATAAAAGGGGCAATCCACCAGGAAGAAATAACAATCATAAATATTTTTCTCCTAACCCTGGAGTTTAAAATACATGAGAACAAACATTGGTAAAACCGAGGGGAGAAACAGGGACATCTCTACAATACTAGTAGAAGACTTCAGTACCCCTCTCATCATTAGATGGAATTCCTAGACTCCTGTCTAGACCAATAAGGAAGCAGAGAACTTGAGTAATAATAAATAAACTAGACCTAACAAACATACAAAACATTGCACCCTAAAACAGCAGGACGTACATTTATCTCACGTGCTATGTTCTCCAGGATAGATCAAATGTTGGATCACTAAAGAAGTTTCAATAAACTTAAAAAGATTGAAATTATACAGATCACTTTCTGGGACCATAATGGAATGAGGATTGAAATAATAACAAGTGGAGAGCTGAAAAATTCACAAATTTATGGAGGTTAAAAAACACACTCTTAAATGATCAGTGGCTCAAAGAAGAAATTGCAAGAAAAATCAGTAAATATCTCAAAATGAATGAAAACATGAACACTTTGTGTCAAAACTTAGGGGCTGCAGAGAAAGCAGTGCTGAGGGAAATCTATAGCCCCAAACACCTACATTAAAAAAGAAGAAAGAGCTAAAAACAAAGACCTAACTGCACAAAAAGAATAGCAAACTAATCCCAGAAGTAATCAGAAGGAAAGACATAACAAAGATCTAAGCAGAAATAAATGAAATTGATAATAAAAAGACAATACAGAGAATCACAAAACGAAAAGTTGGTTCTTTGAGAAGATCAGTGGTGAAAGACTGAAAACTGTTTCTCTAGTATCTAGAATAAGACAAGGATGCCCACTGTCACCACCGTTATTCAACATTGGGTCAGAAGTTCTAGCTAGAGCAGTGAAGCAAGAAAAAGAAATCAAAGGTATCTAAATTAGAAAGGAAAAAGTAAAACTTCAACTAGTTGAAGATGACATGATCCTTTATTTAGAAAGTTCAAAAAAATCTACAACAGAGTTACTAGAGCCAATAAACAAATTCAGCAAATTGGCAGATATAAGATCAATATGCAAAACTCAGTAGCATGTCTATGCACTAGTAATGAGCTATCTGTAGAGGAAATCAAGAAAAAAAATCCATTTACAATAGCTACTAAAAGAGTCAAGTATCTAGGAATAAATTTAACGAAGGATGTAAAAGACCTAGAAATCTACATAACATTGCTAAAAGAAATCAAAGATCTAAATAAATGGAAGGACAGTCCATGTTCATGTATTGAAAGACTAAATAACATTAAAATGTCAATTCTACCCAAATAGATTTACAGATTCAATGCAATCCCAATTTAAAAAATCCTAGCAGCCTACTTTTCAGAAATGGAAAAGCCAATTATCAAATTTATTTGGAGGGTTAAGGGGCCCTGAATAGCCAAAAACATCTTTAAAGAGAACAAAGTTGGAGGATTCACACTTCCTGACTCTAACACATATTACAAAGCTTCTGTGGTCAAAACAGCACGGTACAGACACATGCACAGAAATATTGACTAATGAAATCTAATTGAGAATTCAGAAATGGACACTCTCATCAGTGGCCAATTGTTTTTGGCAAGGCTGCCAAGTCCATTCAACTGGGATGAAACAGTCTCTTCCACAAATGGTGCTGGGAGAACTGGATATCCATATCCTAAAGAATGAAAGAGGACCCCTATCTCACACCTCATAGAAAAATCAACTCAAAATAGGCTAAAGACCTAACTATAAGAGCCAGGATCATAAAACTCCCTGAAGAAAATGTAGGGAAGCCTCATCAAGATCTTGTGTTAGGCAATGGTTTCTTTGACTTTATACCCAAGGTGCAAGCAATGAAAGAAAAAAATAGATAAATGGGAACTCCTCAAAATTAAGTACTTTGTCAAGAAAGTGAAAATGCAGCCAACTCAATGAAAAAATGTTTGAAGCAGAATATCTGATAAACGTTTACTATCCAGCATATCCAAAGAAATTCTATGACTCAACAGTAAAAAAAAGCAAATCCTATGACTCGACAGTAAAAAAAAAAAAAAAAAAAATCCAATTTTAAAAATCGGCAAAAGATTTGAGTGGACATTTTTCCAAAGAAGAAATATAAATGGCTAAAAAACACACATGAAAAGATGCTCAACGTTACTAGCTACCAGGGAAATGCAAATCAAAACCACAGTGAGATATCATTTTACACCAACTAGAATGGCCACTATTGAAAAAAAAAAAAACAGAAAACCAGAAGTATAATAGGGAATATGGAGAAATAGGAACACTCATTCATTGCTGGTGGGAATGTAAAATGGTGCAGCTGCTGTGAAAGACAGTTTGGCAGTTCCTCAAGAAGCTAAGCATAGAATTGCCATATGATCTGGAAATCCCATTACTAGGTACATACCCAGAAGAACTGAAAGCAGGGATGTGAACAGATATTTGCACACCAGTGTTCCTAGCACAATTATTCACAATTGCCAAAAGACAGAAGCAGCCCAAGTGTCCATCAATCAATGAATGGATGTGGTATATGCATACGATGGAATAGTATTCAGCTGTAATAAATAACGAACCTGGAGGGCATCAGGTTGAGTGAAATAAGCCAGACACAAAAGGACAAATCTTATATAACCTCACTAATATGAACTAAATATAATGAACAAACTCATGGAGTTAGTATCTAGAATATGGCTTATGAGGAGATAGAAATAAAGAATGGGGAGCTGATGCTTCATTATGAAGAATTCTTAGTTAGGTTGAATGTAAATATTTGGAAATGGATAAAGGTGATGGTAGCACGTTGTTGTGAGTGTAATAGTGCTGAATTATGGATGTGATTGTGGCTGAAAGGGGAAGTTTAGGGTCGGGTATGGCATCAGAAGGAAAAGTAGAGGATGAAACACGCGGCTGCATCACAGGTGAACCCTGATGGAGACGATGACGGGTTAATAGTGCAAATATAAGAAAATTCTTTCATGAACTAGAACAAATATATGTCACTATTTCAAGGTGTTAATAATAGGGTATAAATGGAAAGAAATACACCTTATGCAAACCGTTGACTGTAATTAAGAGTAATAGTCTTAATTAATATTCTTAATATTCTTTTAGTAATTGTAGCAAAGGTGCCGCACCAGTGCTAAGTGTCAACAACAGAGGGTGTGAAGGGTCCGGGGTTTTTCTTTTTGGAGAACTGACAATGTTCTCAAGTTGATTGTGCAGGTCACTGACTGTACACTTTGGATGGATTGTCTGGTGTGTGCATATATCTCAGTAAAACCACTTTTACAGAAGAGATTGTGAAGAACCCACATTTAATTCAAAATTAAAGCCAAACTGAAATGTCTGTACATGATTTAATGAAGAGTCTTAAGTATAAGCATAACCATTCAACAGATATTTATTAAGTGTCTACTGCATAGGAAGTATTCTTGTGCATTTCAGTAAAACAAGGCACCGGCCTTCATGGAGCTTCCAGTTAGAAGAAAATAGGCAATGCATAAGAAATACATATATACAATTATATGCATAATATGTATGGCACGATAACAGCATGAGGCATGAAAGCCAACGTTTTAGATAGGATGACCCAGGAGTACCTCGCCAAAAATGTAACTTTTCAGTATGGTCTAAGCGTGAGAAGGGAAAGGCCGTCAAATGTCAGGGGTGAAAATACTTGGGGTAAGCGAGAGGGCTGTGGTGGGAAGCGCCCGGCCTGTTTGTGGAACCACAAGCTCAGCATCCCTGGAGAGGTGTGGAGGTGCGTGTAGGGGGGCCTGGGAGCTGCAATTGGGGTGACAGTGGGAGGATCAGATCAGGCCAGGCCTGCAGGTCAGATCAGGTCTTTGCCTTTTGTCGCGAATGAGGCTGCAGCAGCAGGTGTGGATATCTGGCTGCAGCAGCAGGTGTGGACATCTGACTACAGCAGCAGGTGTGGACATCTGACTATAGCAGCAGCAGGTGTGGACATCTGGCTGCAGCAGCAGGTGTGGACATCTGACTACAGCAGCGGGTGTGGACATCTGGCTGCAACAGCAGGTGTGGACATCTGGCTGCAGCAGCAGGTGTGGACATTTGACTACAGTAGCAGGTGTGGACATCTGACTACAGCAGCAGGTGTAGACATCTGACTACAGCAGCAGGTGTGGACATCTGGCTACAGCAGATGTGGACATCTGACCACAGCAGCAGGTGTGGACATCTGACTACAGCAGCAGGTGTGGACATCTGGCTGCAACAGCAGGTATGGACATCTGGCTGCAGCTGCAGGTATGGACATCTGGCTGCAACAGCAGGTGTGGACATCTGACTACAGCTGCAGGTGTGGACATCTGGCTGCAGCTGCAGGTGTGGACATCTGGCTGCAGCTGCAGATGTAGACATCTGGCTGCAGCAGCAGGTGTGGACATCTGGCTGCAGAAGCAGGTGTGGACATCTGACTACAGCAGCAGGTGTGGACATCTGACCACAGCAGCAGGTGTGGACATCTGGCTGCAGCTGCAACGAGCTTTCTGGCTGTCGGGTTGAGACTAGACAGCAGCCGGCCACCACACTGTCATACTCCAGGAGTTCTCTGTCAGTTCCTGTGGCTGCTGTAAAAACTGACCACACCCAGTGGTCAAAACACAGATGCATTCCCTCACAGTTTGGCTCACCAGGAGCTCAACACAGACTTCCCTGGGTGTTGGCGGGGCTGTGTACCTTCTGGGGTCTCCAGGGGAGACCCCATCTCTATGGCTTTTCCAGCTTCTAGAGACCCCGTGCATTCCTTGGCGCCTGGCGCCTCCCTCCATCTTCAGGCCACAGCACTGCCCCTCTCGGTCCATTCCTCTGTAGTCTCGTCTCCCTCTGACTCTCTTCTGTGTCCTGCCACCTTTAATGACCCTCAGGATGACTTGCATTGGCCCCAGTTGGCTAACCAAGGATGCCCCTCTACATTAGGGCCTAGGGGTTAGCAGCCGTAACACCACCTGCTGCCTCGATTCCCCTAACATATTCACTGTTCCAGGGGTTGGGACGTGGGCGCCTTTGGAGGGATGTTATTCCATGGACCTCCTTCTCAGCATTGTGGCTGATCACATTCACCTCTCTTGAGATTGGGTGGTGGTGTGTCACAGGTACACTCTCGCCCTGAACCACGCTCTCTGGTTTTATGGTGGCAACAAAGGGAGAGGGGAAAACCAGCGTGGTCCCCTCTGTGGCTTACCGTGGTAATGTCGTCTTCCCCTAGGTTTTCCTGTGCTCTCTGGGCCACAGCGATTGTTTGCACTCAGCTACATCTTACCACGGCCCTGGGCGGCTGGTGGTGGACCGGGTCCCTCTGCCCTCCGTCTTTGATGCACCCCGTGGTGGTCTCTGGTGAGACTGTAGCCACCCCCACCTGCCTGCCATCTGAGCTCCTGGCCCTCTTTTTGAAGCTGGAGCAGGGACCACCTCCCTTCTCCAGCTTCAATAACAACTGGAAATGAGTGTTATTGCCCCAAATCTGCAGCAGCCACCTCTTACTCTCTCTGTCATCATCTCCAAGAAGCACTGGGTAGTTTGCTGCTCCCGCAGCTCCCAGACTCTGAGACAAGGGAGGATTGCGAGCCCCTGACTTGGTGGAGGGGGTGAAGTTTTGGCACCTCTAGAAGTTAGGACATGCTCTTGGGCCTCTTTCCAACGGCCTGATGGAGGGTAACTTCCCAGGGACTTTCCTGTCCTCCTGTTGGGGAAGTGGGTGTAGGGACAGTTTCTTTTCAGGAACACTGACTCCCTGCAGTAAAGCACCTCTCTTTCCTCACACACTCTGCCTCTCTCTTGACTGGTAGAGGGTGGGTCGTGCCAGCCCCGTTGTAACAGAACCACCCCACAGGCCCTGTGGACACGTAGGTGGCCCTCACTGCTGATATTCTCAGAATTGAGAATTGTATGAACTAAGCACCTTTTCCTCTCAGCTATGGGCTGAGTCATCAATTCCATGAAAACAGGATTCCACATGGCTCTAAGAACGTCCTGTTCCCTACTGACACTCAATTTGGCTGTTTTCTAAACTCTCTGGTTGCAAATCTCTGGACAAGTTCAAAGAAAGTGAAACTTTTCTCATGTTGTTTTTGGTTCTCCACTTAGCTAGTAACCTAAGCAAGGGAAGAAAAGGGAAATAGGGGAAGACTTCCTGGAGGAGAGGACATCAGAGTTGTGGTTTGAACGGAGAGAGAAGGAGAATGAGCAGGACTTCCCAGGTAAAGAGAGTGGCTTGCTCAAGGGATGGATGAATGAGCTAGAATGGTGGTGTTCACAGCGCTTGGGGGTTGGTTGTATCTGGAGAATGTGAATGGTAATCAAGTCAGCAAGAGATGGACTAGAGCAGGGTTTCTTGGCCTCGGCACTCATGACATTTGGGGTGGGATAATTCTCTGCTGCGGGGGCTGTCCTGTGCATCCTAAGATGTTCAGCAGCATCCCTGGCTGTACTCATTGGATGCCAGGGGTCCCTCCCCATGGGCGAAAACCAAACAGTGTCTCCAGATATTGCCACTTGGTGCTGGGAACAAAAATCCCCTCCCACCAGTGGACTTGAGAGATATGCATAGGTTAAGCCATGAAACTCACATGCACGCTGTCCGTGTGTAGCTTACCAATTGGCACGCTAATTCTGTGTAACAAACAACTGCAGCACCCAGTGGCTTCAAACAAGAAGCATTTAGTTGGCTGAGGCATCTCCAGGTGAGCCGGGTAAGATTCTCCTGGCCATCGCTGGGCTTGGCTGACCTCAGATGGCCCATGCCTGCTCTGCCGAGCTGGAGGATTGGCCAAAGACTGGCCGACCTGAAATGCCTCCTTCATATGTTGTTGGCACTTCAGGGTGAGAGGTGACTGGTTCTCCTTCCACCAGGCCAGACCAGGCTTGTTCATAGGCAATAACAGGGTTCCAGGGGAGAGAAAAAGCATCTCAGGTCTTCTGGAGCTCAGATCCCGCCCAGCTCCATTGGTGAAAGTATGTCACGGTGCCCAGACCTGAGGAGTGAAAAGCAGACTTCTCTTGTGGCAGGTGCTGTGAAGAAGGTTGCAAAGAGCCTGGATACAGGGCAGGGGGAAGAATTGCATTTATTTTTGCAATCAACCCACCATGCCATGCTGAGCCCTATGGGTGAAGGATTTTAATCTGTGGTGAGTAGCATGGCCAAATGTGTGTTGTGACATCCCGTGGCTGCAGCTCAGAGGAGAGGCTACAAAAGGGGCCACACATCATGGAAGGCTCTTTTAATAGTTCTGGGACCAAGCTGCTGTGTTATAAACTAACGTGGAGGCAGGGATTGGAAAGAGAAGGTAAATGCAAGCCGTCATGAAGCAATTTGTTTGATATTTCTTTACTGCCGATGAGATGTACTGGAAAAGGTGGGGGTAGAGTACAGAAAAATTCAGAGATTACTCCCAGTCTCCCAGCTTGAGCAGATTCACCAAAATACTGAAATTCAAAAGAAACAGCAGATTTGTTGGAGATATGTAGATAAAAAAAAATGTCAACAGTACAGCTATGTTGTGTTTGAGGTTTCAAATAGTAATGGAATAATGTGATAAGTTTGTTCCTTCTGGGTAGAATGTGAGTTAACACATTTATCACACTGGATCCTTTTTGTGGATTTAGCGGGAGACACTATGAGTGGTGACAGGTATAAATCAGAATTGTCGGCCACGCCATGACATGTGGGTAGCCCAGGTGGCCAGAGGGCCTGGCCTCATTGGGCAAAGATGCCACGGTCCTTTGGGATGGCCTTGTTCTCTAGGGCTGCTATGACAAATCCTACCACAGGAATGTGTTGTCTCAAGGTTTCGGGGGCCAGAGATCCAAAATCAAAGACCCCACAGGCCATGCTTCCCCCAGAATCTGTAGCATCTGGAGCCAGGTAAGTGCCATGCTTGGGACCCCCAGGCGCACCAGCCATGCTGCCCCTTCGTCTGGCTTCTGCTGACTGGCCACGTCCAAATCCCCTTGGCTTATAAAGCCTCCGGCCGTGTGGACCAAGGCCCACCCACTGGAAGTTGGCCTCATCTGCACTGGCTCTTCAAAGATCCCATTCGCAAATGGGTGCCCATTTCAACCAACAACGGCATCTTCAAAGGTCCCAATTGCAAATGACACCCCCCCCCCACCCAGGACCACAACCGTCTTTATGGGGGAGATGGTTCCATCCCCAACAGGAGAAATGTCTGAAAACAGAGAGAAGCTCGCAGCCAGCACGGATGTGTTTTCTGTAGTCCAGGGATCCTGAAGCAGCAGCTCATTAAATGGTCGCCTGTAGTTGAACGCAGCGTCCCGAGAAGAGGCTTAGGGACAACTGGTAATGTTTTTGGAAGGCCCCTGCGTTAATAGAGCTGTGTGGGTTTAAGCCAACACCAAGACCCCAGCGCTGTAATGCAGTGTTTCCGAAGGTATCAGACATAAAATTACTCCAGATGGGGAGAACAGTTTTCTGTGATAGTAGGCATCTATTTATTTTAATGTTTGTCAGATTCGCATAGAACTGGTCCAGCCAACTCTGATTTCATGGCTGTGCTTCCTGGGGACTAGACTAAGTTTAAAAAGTAGTTAATAAGGAAGATACTAGCAAATAATTAAGGTGCGATATGGATAGGTTGCAAATCCTGAAGGCTGCGCACGAGGAACCAGGAAATATTGCTTTGACATACGACTGTTTTCCTTGAAGTGGAGAAATCATTGCTGTCAACAGGAAATGCCCATAAACCTCTTCGTGGACATTTGCTGCTTGCTCTCGTTCGAGCGCTAACTGGAAGCAGGAATCCTCCGGCAAAGGGGAACTTGGAGGATGGGTGACCCGTTCCCAGAAGGCAACCCCACAAGAGAACAAAGGCGAAAGCTGCGCTTCGCATAGCTGAGTCCGTTACTGTTGAAATATAAAACTGCTGCAATGGCTCAGGTCTAAGGGTGGCACTGCAGGTTTATAACCATGCCAATCTGAGTGACTTCTAAGCAACAGTATTTCAGCACTGTGCTGCGTCTGCCCACCACCTCCACCCCTCACACCAGCCCTGACATCCCCACCCCTAACCCTTCTGGCTTCAGTTGACCCCAGTGGACTCACTACTGCCTGCTATTCTCCCGTCTCCCCTCTCTCCCACTACATCGATTAGGAGAAGGTTGCTGCTATAACAAACAAACCCCGCATTCCTGTGGCCGAACACAGCGAGAAGTTCTCTCTTGCGTAGCGGTCTCGCATCGGCGTTCCTTCTCGGTGGGGGTCCCCTCCACATGGTGACTCAGGGGCCCCAGCACTCTGGGGGCTCCCCGCCTGGTGGAGGTGGAGAGAGTACGGAGTTTCCTGCCCAGAATTTTTTTTTTTTAACTTGTGCAGCTTCTTTTATTCAGCATTATTTTTTTAATTCATAATCATACATTTGATCATGGGGATCCATGGAACTACACATCCCCTTTCAGTCCTTGTCACCTTCAGTATGGCAGTGTGTCTTACACATCTGCTCATGAGCAATCGTACTTCTACCCGTCTCCTTGCACTTAGATTCAGCCTCTTTGGGTAGTGTTTCCTCCATCTCTAGCTTTCTGTACCTCTAGGTCTGCTACATTCCACAGTGTCACCTCTGAGATCACCTTTACCAGAGTCATAATAGCAAATTCATACAGCATCTGTGCTTCTGTGTCTGGCTGACTTCACTCAGCATTATGTCCTCAAAGCTCTTCCATCTTGTCATGTGCTTCGGGACCTGATTTTGTCTCACTGCTGCATAATATTCCATCGTATGTGGATACCGCATTCTGTTGATAGGCTCGTCTGTCGATGGGCACTTGGGTTGTTTCCATCTTTTGATAATTGTGAATAATGCTGCTGTGAACATTGGTGTGCAAATGTCTATTCACGTCACTGCCCTCAGCCCTCCTGGGTAGGTACCGAGAATTGGTAATGCCAGGTCACAGGGCAACTCAGCATTTCAGCGTGGCCCTGAAAGCAGTGCCGTTGGCCAGGACAGTCACGTAATCTGACTTAACTGCAAGGGGGCTGGGCGATGGAGGTCAGCTGGGGGGTCTGAGAAGGAGAGGAACAGAGACAGAGAGGTCTGTTGGCAGGGAGGGGACTGGGAGATCTAAAAGCCTGTAGCAGCTCATTACATTAAATTGACAATTGTCCCGCCTCTATGTTGTATTTTTATAGTACGTAAAAGTGTTGTATCTAGAACGTATTCAATATTTAGTTTGACTTACTAATTCCTAACACTCATAAAATATTAGTATTACACAAAATCAATTATAAAAAATCACACTCTCATTTTGTAATGCTGTTGCAATTGCCACGTGGTTTGGCACGTGGTGATAACGAGCCAGCTCTTACCTGGTGATCATTCTAAACGCTCACCCGTGCCAGCTCGTTTGGTCCCCAGACCACCCCTCCAGGGTAGGTTACAAATGAGGAAACCGAGGCACCGAAAGATTAGGTCGCGTGCCCAGGTCTGAACCCAGGCATCCAACCAGAGTTCACAGGACTGCCCATCTCGATAAACCAGGAGAGAAGAGGAGCGGGGGGCAGGGGGCAGACCCCAGGGAGCATGCAGATGCGTGGGGCTGGTGTGGAGTCAGCGGGGCAGGGAGGCCAAGGCCAGGACCTTTTGCTCCTTGGAGGACAGCAGCCCCCTTCCCCTGGAGTGCAGGGAAACTGGGTGTCCTGGGAGGGGTGGAAGTCAGAGCCCCGCTCCGCAGAGGCACAGAGGGGGCCACTGCCGAGGGGCAGCAAAGAGGGCCTCAGCCCGGGCAGCCGAGTAGGGGCAGGGGAGCAGGACTTACCAGGGGGTGCCCATGGGAGCCTTTGCCCATCTGGATTTCAAATATTCACAGTCGTCTGAACTCTCAGCGGACAGCACTCAAAGCGATGTGGGGGGGCCGGCGTGCTCTTGTGCCCAGCTTCTCCCTGATTTAGCGCCAGCATCTGGCGTTTGCAAGTTTCAACCCTCTCAAGCTCTGCTGACAGCAGGACACGAGAGGTCAGGCTGTATGCTAACCCTTCAGCACATCCCTCCAGGAGGTCCGAGGGATTATTGTCCTGAAAATTCAATTTAGAGGCTTTGCAGGGTGCTGTCAGTAAAATAGCATCACTAAAACAAAAGCGTTCCAGGGCCTCTTGGAGCATTTCAGAAGCTCTATATGTGCAACATTTCAGAGCAAAGTTTGCTTAAATTCAGTTAATGTATGTATTAACATTCCTGGGGAAAACTTAAATCAACCAGTTCTGCGAAGCCGTTTTGGAATGTTGAATATACTAAATTATCCATTGCTGAGAGCTTTGGAAGCAACTGGAGGAAAACGCTGGGTTTCTCAGTGGCCAAACTAATCAGGAGCTCAATATGTGTTCAGTTGTTTTCACCAGTTTATTTATTTTGTTTTGTCTTCCAAAGTTCTTTTGATTTGAAAACGTGATTCGTTTTTCCAGTACTCCTGCCCCTGTACTCTCGGCGATGACAGCTAGCAGGATAAAATCCCCTGAGCCCTTAGAAACACCTTTTCAAATGTGAGTGACCACCCGTGTCTGCAACCAGCCCTCCATCCTCTGGACGCTTCTTAGGGCTGGGGCAGGTGAGCCCTGGACCACCGCCCTGGGGTTGGAGAAGGGAATGCTGACTCTCCAGGTCTAATTCACTCAGAAGATTCTGTACTGTTCGGAAGTGGTCTCACTCTGGGTTTGAATCAACTTGTGTTAATTGGTTTTAGACTTGAGACTGGGTGAAATAATTTCCATTTAGGTTCGGTTTGATTTGTTCAGCAAATTAGTTTAGTGTCTTCTCATGCGGAGCTCAGCTTGAGGTCAGCTCGGGTCACTGGGAGCCTACCCAGAGTGGAAGCAGAAAGCTGGCCCCCTCCTCCCCACTTTTAACCCGAACACCTGTCCTGTTTTCCTGGAGGAATCCTGAGCCCCACGTTTCTGATGAGACAACCGAAGGTGATGGGTTGTGTGAGACAGAGGCAGTGGGGTCAGGGCAGTGACGTGAAGCCAGCTGTGTCAAGCTCAGCAGGTCGGCTAAATTAACTCTGGATGCCGGGACCAGAGAGACAGCAGCAGGGGCCTGAGAAAAGAAAGCCTCAGGCACCAAATCACAAACTATGTCTTAGCCTGGATTTTGCCTGAAGCTGAGCTAACCCTGGCTCAACGTTCTAATAGCCAGGAAGACTAAATCCAGTGGAGGCTGCTGGCCTCTTCCCAAAAGCCGCGCCCCGGCCCCTTTGCATTGGCCTCACAGGTGATGGGGACCCCGTGAAATACTCCCAGCAAGCACAGGCCTGGAGCCAGCAAAACCCTGTGAGCAGGTGCCTTCCCTTCTGCTTCTAAACAGCCTGCACAAAGGCCGGCCCTCTGTTTCAACACGCAGATGGACAGGTGCTCTTGAAATGTGGCCTATTTCTAGGGTTAATGGTAGTGGTTTGGAAGACATAAAGGATTCTGAGAGTGACGGCCTCCGTGGAGCCTGTTTCTGATTCATGCCTGCGAGGACTGGCAGCCCCCGGCCGATTTTAGGAAATGTCCTGCAAACTCAGTGGTAAGGAAGGAAGCAAGTCATAGACTGGGCCCCGGGGGCGGGATGGGGAAGGCGCTGTTCTCCAGCCTGTCTTTTGTTTTCTCACTGGTGATAAAAACATGACTGAGAAATTTGTCTCTACTGAAAGAAAAGTGCCAGCATTAGTTCAATAACTGGAACTGACATGCGTCCTCCGTTTCAGAGGGACAGCGAGGAGAGGCAGGGCTGCTGTTGAGCCGGAGTGCACAGGTCCACCCACAGGCTCAGCCACCACTCAACTTCACTCATTGTCCCTGACGCTGGGCACTGGAAACCCGGGGTCTTAGGTTAAATTTCTCACCTTTTACATGGTGGCCACAAATTCAGATAAAAAAAAAAAAAAACAGAACAAGTTCCATGAGCCAAATTTGGTGGACCAGACATCAACATGCAATCTCAGGCCTAAAAGCAAACGAACAAATAAACAAAAATTACCAAAGACCCCTTGTAGGAGCTCTGCAAGCTGTGAGCACAGGTGCTGTGGAAGTGGAACTCTACCGGGAAGCGGAAAAGTGGTTCAAGACCTTACAGGTGGGGGCAGCGATGGAAACCAAGACTGGAATTGCCTTTGGGTTGCGACACTTTGTGCACTGGAGAGCAGGCGATGGCAGTGGAAGACGCCCTCCTTCCCGGGGCAGCCCAGTGACTGTGCCCACCTACTCCTGAACCAGCTCCCTCTAATGCCAAGGCCCTTTCCCTCAGCCCAGCGCGGACTGCTGTGAAGGCTCTTAGGTTGATGGTTCTGCATAAGCCATGCCTGCTGGTGTCCATGCCTCCCCAGAGTGACTCTGGCCTTGGAGGAATGACCAATGTTGTGTTGCCCAGTGGGAAATCAGCAGGTGTGTTGCTGCCAGAGGCTCCGAGAGTGGCTTGTACATTGGGGCTTGCCTTGGGATGCTGAGTCTTAGAATCCAGCTGCTATAAGGAGGCCCATGGAGAGGGAGAGAAAGGTCTCAGACCCCAGCCATCCCCACCAGGTGTAGACTTGTTGCCATCTAACTGCAAGCCCTGAGAACGCCCCAAGGGGACCAACAGAAGAAACATTCAGCTGCCACCAACATCTGACATGATCACAAGAAGTAATAAAACAGTTGTGCTTGTAGCTCCTAAATTTCAGGGTGATTTGTTCCACGGCAAAGCTAATCAGCTGGAAAATCCAATTCCCTTCCTACATGGAAAGTATGCATGGTTTTAGACTGGCTTATGTTGTGACTGCAGGGCACCACTCCCAGGCAGGTTAGTTGTCCTGTTCTCCACATTCGGCTCATATCGGTTGCACATTCATCATTTATGCATCCACTCCTTCCTTCCTGCCTTCATCCAGCCATGTTCAGCGTTGGCCATGTGTCACATACTTTGCTCGGTGCTAGGACCCCTGAGATGAAGAAGACACAGTCCCTTCCCTTCAGGACCTTACTGTCAGTAGTGGTAAGAAAGTAAACAGAAACTTGTCTCTACTAAAATAAAAACGAGAGTTTTTCAAATCAGTGCAATCACGTATTCCATGGGAAGAAATTTAAAAAATGAGCACAAGTAGCAGAGGACACACAGGGGGAAGAATACAGACCAGAAAAGTTCCAAAGAGGAGATGTCCTGGGACTCGCTCTCCTAAGACTGCGTGGGCTCTCCTAAGGCTGGGGTTTAGAGGGCGGGTGTCCAGGGCAGAGGGACCAGCCTGGGCTCCATGCCTGGTGTTCTAGTTTGCTAGCTGCCAGAATGCAATATACCAGAAAGGGAACAGCTTTTTAAAGGGGGAATTTAATAGGTTGCTAGTTTACAGTTCAAAGGCTGAGAAAATGTCCCAATTACAACAAGTCTATAGAAATGTCCAATCTAAGACATCCAGGAAAAGATACCTTGGTTCAAGAAGGCCGATGAAGTTCAGGGTTTCTCTCTCAAGTGAGAAGGCACATGGCGAACACAGTCAGGGCGTCTCTCTCAGCTGGAAGGGCACATGGTGAATACGGCGTCATCTGCTAGCTTACTCTCCTGGCTTCCGGTTTCATGAAGCTCCCCGGGAGGCATTTTCCTTCTTCATCTCCAAAGGTCGCTGGCTGGTGTACTCTCTGCTTCGTGATGCTGCAGCATTCTCTGCTCTCTCTGAATCTCTCATTCTCCAAAATATTTCCTCTTTTATAGGACTCCAGTAAACCAATCAAGACCCACTCAAATGGGTGGAGACATGTCGTCACCTAATCCAGTTTAACAACCACTCTTGACTAAATCACATCAACCAGGGAGATGATCTCATTACAGTTTCAAATATACAGTATTGAATAGGGGTTATTCTACCTTTATGAAATGGGATTTATATCAAAACATGGCCTTTCTTAGGGGGCATACTTCCTTTCAGACCAGCACACCTGGTGAGCACAGGAGGAGATGGGGTAGGAGTGGACGGGGAGACCCTTGTCAGGGAGCAGTCTGGGCATGTCATGACACAGTTTGGACTTCACCCTGCAGGGACTAGGGAAGCCCCTGAATGGTTTCAAGAAGTGGAGTCACATCTTCAGATTTTAATTTCAGGAAAAATCCTTCTGATGTTGGAAAATGAATCAAAGCAGGGCCAAACCAGAGGCAGATGGGCAAGAGATGATAAAAAGCAGTGATGGAGATGAAAGCAGCTTTTAGAGGCCCGAGGGGGATCATGTCTACAGGATTTGAGGAGTGATTGGTATTGGGAGTAAAGGAGGAGGAGGAATTTCGGATGGCTTCCAGAATCCCAGCTTGGGAGACGGTTAGGGAACGGGACACGAGCAGCTGGGCTAGCAACCAGGTCAGCTCACTGTTGACGCCATGAGGTGGGGTAGGTTCCCAGGAGAGTAGGTAGACTGGGAAGAGTGAGAGTGAAGTACAGAACACCTCCTCCTCCTCCTCCCTGCTTGTGACCCTGAAGAGTGTATGTGACAGTCGTTGAATTATGCCTGCTGGGTCCAGAGAGGGTGGTAGAAACCCCAGCAGGAGGTGAGTGTCCAGCAGTCCAAATTCCTCCATTTATGGAAGCAGCCCTGACCTCCCTGGTGTCATTTACTTGAAGCTGGGGAAGCATAAAAGGCGGCCCACTCTTCAGCAGACCCAACTTCATGTTTCATAAATAAAATTAAAAATGAAGCAGCTTCCTCTGTGAGCACTGCCAAGGAGAAAAGTCCATGAGGATTTGCATGTGCACTGTGCTCCGTGCAGAAGCTGTGTGCTGCCTACTCGGAGTTGCTGGAAGGGCGCCGGTAGGGTGAAGGGTGAAGCAGCATGGATGCTCTGTACCCCCGGACACGGCGATGGCTGGGAGAACCCCTCCTCCATGTCTCCCACAGAAGACATCAGGCCCCAAACCAGGGAGGTGCTGGGAGCTCCTTACTTCCTTCCCATTGCACCTTGTGCAGCCTACTTCTTCCCCTTCTCAGGATCTCACACATGGGTTAGGATGTGGGACACGCCTTAGGACCACTAAGAGACCACTGCTCCAGGTTCCTTCCCTCCCAAGTGCAGAATGGGGACCCAGGCTTAGCATTTCTCAAAGCTTGCACTGTTGGAACAATACATTGGTCACTTGCTCCTCTTGCTTGTCCTTCATCCATCCCACTTCTGCTAATGGCTTTTCCATTTTCCTATGGGGACCATCCTTTGCCCACCCCTGATTCTGTGGGTTGATGGGCTGTTCTGCTCTGAACAGTCATCCATGGATGTTCTGTTCTTGCATCCCCGGCCACCTGGCAGCTCACCAAGGGAAGATGGTCTCCAATGGCCTTGTTCACACATCTAGCATTAGGCCCAGTGCCAGCTCAGGTGGTGGTTGCCACCTGGGCAGGTGACTTTTATCATCAGACAGGCTGGCTCGGGCTGATGACCCAGTGCTCTCAGGGTTCCAAGTGAGGCGAGAGAACAAGACCCCACGCACACGGGATTTTCAAGCCACTGATTGTATCACATTGGCTGACCTAACGCAGTAGCATTGGTCAAAGCCAGCCACATGGTCACACCCAGGTCCGAGGGTTGGAGAAATAGACTCTGCTTTGGAGAAGCGGTAGAGCTATGCTGCAGAAGCCTGTGCACCCAGGAATGGAAAGGGGTTGTGGCCATTTTTGCAGTCTTCCACACAACAAGCTGCAATTTGTAAGGACAATTTAAGGAGTTTTTCAAGAGTAATCATAACTACACTCATTTTTCACCTTCTCCAAGCTTTGGCTCAAATATCACCTTCTCAGTGAGGCCTGCACTACCCGCCCTATTTAAAACTGTTTGTGCCACTCTATTCCAGCGCTCTCCGTCCCCCTTGTCCAGTTCCATTTTTTTCCATACCATTTAGCACTTTCTAACAGACTATGTAATTTACTTATTTATTATGCTGATTGTTTTTTGTCTTTCTACCCTCACTAAAATATATGCCCCCTGGAAGCAGGAGTTTTTGTTTTATTTTGGGGGGGGGGTTGCTCTAACCCCTCATGAAGCTGGATCTCATTGGGTACTAATCGGGCTCTCGATAAATCATTCTCTGGTGAAGGCATTGACCCACAGGTAAGGTGAGAGTCCGTTCTGAGTATATGATGTGTTTTTCCCTTTTGTTCCACTAATTCCCTATTTTATGAGAATAAGTCTTGCCAGTGTGGATTTGCCAGCCTGCAAGTTTTGAGAACAATGAGTGCCTCCATGGTAAGGAATTTCCAATCCATGCATCTTATCAGGGAGAGGGCTTTGCCACAAGCACAGCAACTGAGGGCCAGCCTTGGCCATAGCTGCACTTTCCATTCCTAAATGCTTGAGGCAACATCACCTAAGCTGCAGCTATTATTCTCAGAGCAGCCCCCTTCTGCCCTGGCCCCCTCCTCCTGACCCAGTGCAGTGGGCAACGCCCAGGACACACATCGAGGGAAATGGTGGTTTTGGGGCGCCCAGGCCTCACACCCTGAGGGGCAGAGCTGGCCCTGGCATTCATGGCTGTCACGGTCAAGTTCGTATGTCAACTTGGCCAGGTGGTGGTACCTGTCTGTCTGGTCGGGCAAGTACTGGCCTATCTGTTGCTTTGAGGACATTTCATAGAATTAAATCATGATCACGTCAGCTGCATCCACAGCTGATTCCATTTGTAACCAGCCAAGGGGAGTGTCTTCTGCAATGAGTGATGCTTAATCTAATCACTGGAAGCCTTTTAAGGAGGATTCAGAAGAGACAGGCTCTCTTCCTGCTTTGGCCAGTGAGCCTCTCCTATGGAGTTTGCCAGACCCTTCGTCAGAGTTGTCAACTGAACAGCCTGCCCTGTGGATTCTGGACTCTACGATTCCGTGAGACACTTTCATAATTTCATATTTACATATATTTCCTGTTGATTCTGTTTCTCTAGAGAACCCGGTCTAATACTGCAGCCCTGACAGGCAGAGCTGACTGCTCATAGTAGCAGCCCCACATTCGCTCAGAGCCAACAAAAGTCTTGAAATGGATTTGACTTCACTGTGATTAAAAGGAATGTGCTCCCCGCAATGTGCCGTAGTCACGAGAGCCGTCAAAACAAAATGGAACCAACATTTTCCTCCCTTCAGACAGAAGCCCTGTACCAAGTAAAACTCACCTTTCCCTACCCTCAGTCAGCCCCTGGTAGCCTGTGTCTCGATTCTCGACTCTGAGTTTGCTGTTTCAAAACAGTGGGGTCATGGAATATTTGTCCTTTTGTGTCTGGCTCGTTTTGCTCAGTGTGACGTCTTCAGGCCTCACTGATGTTGTCCTATGAGTCAGGTCCTCCTTCGTTTTCAGCGCCGGGCACTGTCCCAGCATGCGCATATGCCACATTTCACGCATCTGCTCGTCCGCTGATGGGCGCTTGGGCGGCTTTTCTCATCTTCTGGTCCTTGTGAATGTGAGGCTGTGAAGACTGCTGTGCAAGCGTCTTTTCACATCCCTGCTTTCGGTTCTTCTGGGGTGAGCCATGTGCTGGGCCTGACGAGGCAAGCGGTGGTTCTGTGTTTGGTCTCGGGGAGGCACTGGGCCGTGTCCCATAGCTATGCGCCGCGTTGCATTCCTGCAGCAGTGAACGAGTGCTGCTGTTTCTCCACGTCCTCTCCAACACTTGAAATTTTACTTTTTTTATCAGAGGCCACGCTGGTGCATGGGGGGTGGCATGTCGTGGAGGTCTTGGTTTGCATTTCCCAGGTGGCTAGGGGCATCTTTCATGTGCGCTTTAAGCCATTTGGGGAAGTGTCTGTTCGGGTCTTTTGCCCATTTTTAAATTGGGTGGGGTTTTTTTGTTGTTGTTGCTGAGTTGCATATTTCTTTATGCATTCTGGATATTAAACCCTTACAGATAAAAAAAAAATGGAGAGGATATCATAAACCACAGAAGGCTGGAGTAGAGAAGGAAAGACTGCTCTGATATTCTGAAATGGCACAGGCGATTTCAGCCCCCGTCCGCCCCTGAGGATCTAGTGGGGCGGAAGCTGCTCTCCCCCGCCAGCCACCCCTCCCCAGGCCTCTCAGGGCGGGCGTCCCGCCACGCTGGCATTGGACACTGTCCAGTCTCCCACACGTGGTGCCTGTACACAAACCACCCCCGTGACCTGACACTCAGCCTGGGGACTGTAACTGGTTCCCTTGCCGGGGCGGAGGGCAGGGGCCACGGATGAGGCTGGCATTGCTGAGACAGCATCTCCCGATCCTGCCTGACGTCCTAATGCGTGCCCCGCATCCTAAGCGCTGCGTAAGATTCGGCTCTGATAAATCTAGGCGTTTCCTGGCCATGGTGCTAATACATTGTGAGAGCTAAGGAATCGCGTGAGGTATCTGGTGAGCAGCAGGGCAAGACGGCTTTGCCTTCTGCTGAGGCGTTCACTTATGCGTCCCTTCGCATGCTCCTCAGCAGCTGCCTGATGTGTGCTCCTCGCTCAGACAGCAACAGAAAACCTGTAAGGCAGGTAAGGAAACCAGGGTGCTTGGTGTCAAATGGCATTCTCAGTATGACCCAGGCGGTTACATGGGGCGTCAAAACATAGGTCTTAGAATCAAGTCGCTGTTCTTTTTTGCTCCACTCCACTTCTTCTCTTTTGAAAAAGGTGAGGTATCGTTATTTCAGGTGGACATGTATTCATGTAACCAGGCTAAGTTCAGTCTGGTCCAATTTTGGTTAAAATAGATGTATACTTCCCTGTTCTTTTGAACCGCAATTTAAAATTACTCTGAAATTCGAGCAGTTTGGAGATGGCCTTGCCTTTCCTCAGAACATTAGAAAACCCTGAAAAAATAGATAAAATATAAATTGTCAACACCTCTTCAGCATTTGCAGGTTGTTAAAAGGCTGGAAGGGGGATTGGGGAGGGGGGCAGTCCATTAGGTAGACATTAAAGCCTGTTCCTACAGATTCAATCAATTCATTAGTCATTATGGACAGCCATAAAAATAATCATGTGCATTTATGTCTCGGTTCATAAATGGGAAGCGACAGCCTATGACTTAGCTACGAAAATCATATTATCAAGCCAAAAGGAATCTGAGAGGAAATTGAAAATGCAGGAGGGAGAAAGTAATAGAATCGAGCACTGGCATAAATATAAATCACAAAGGAAGATTGGTTTAATGAGAAACGAGAGTCAGAAACCGAAGGTGTTAAGAAGATCATCCAGTCAGCCGATGAAGAGTCCCTCAGGACAGAAATCTTTGGGCAGAAAAAGCCAGGCTTTGGACAAAAGGTGTTAGCCAGATGAAAGCTGTTTAAGCTTGTCTAGGAAACAATGCATCATTTGGGAACACCCCACTTTACAGATTTTAAGTAAAATGTAGGAGAAATATCTGGGGCGCCCGGTGCCACATGCTTTATTCCCAAAGTAGGTTTTTTAAAACCATGGTCCACACTGAAGGCTTTGGGAGGACCCCAGGTTTATGAGCCCGACAAATGCTTGCTGGGCACATGTGCTTGCCCCCTGCACCACAGTCCACCCCCCAGGGCTGGTGGCCAGTTGGTCACTGTTCCAGAATCTCCACTGCAGCCTCAGAGCCGTCATTTTATTTATTCACTGTGGTGAGAGCATTCGGGAACAGTTGCCCCACTTTGCCTCATGCCTGGCCTGGAAGCAGCAGCTCTAAATGGAAAAGGAGCTTGGGGTTTTCATGATTACTCACAAAAAAAGTCTAGGCACCCATGGAGGCCAATTAAACACTAGTTGAGGTCCTGCTGGGCACCCTGAAATGTGACATGCCCATCTCCAAGGCAGGCGCGGGGACTGTAGGTCGTACATAGATGGTGGTTTGAAATATAATATTTGTATATGTAAGTCAGTACGCTAGAAAATAGAAGTAACATATCAAAATCAATATTTTGATTAAAAAGTTGAGTAGTAAAAGTAGAAATGGTGTACAGATATATGGCAAAAGGCAAAAAGAAAACTGTACACAAGATAACTGGAGCTTGGGATACAGTGTGGCAATAAATTCATTTGTTCATTCATTCAATAAGCACTTCTTGAGTGCCCTAAGTCAGACCCATTTACAGATGATGGAAATGCAGAGACAAAACAGATGTGGTCACTGCCATCACTCTCTTTGCATTCTGGGAGGGAGCGTATCATTCAGGATTATTCTCATTATCAGACACGAGTAACACCTCCAGACTGAAAGTGGGTAATAATGCGGGTAATAATCCATTCTGCATGACAAGCCCAAAGGTTGCCAGTTCTAGATGTGGCCACTCTGGCAGCTTCCTGATGTCGGGATCCAGGCTGGCTTCCCAGTACCCTCTTGGCTCTGTACTCACTGTCACAGGATGTCTGCCTTGGCTCCAGCCACGGCATCTGCACTCCACCAGCTTTCACACATTTGCTAGGCACTGTAGGCATGTGCGTTTGAGATTCCCAGTCCATAAAAAAATACAGGATGAGTGTAGTCTCAGTGGTTCTCAAACGGAGACCTCCCCAGGCTAGCACCATCAGCATCACATGGAAATTTGACAAAAATGAAAATTCCCAGGCCCCAGACCTGCTGAATCAAAATTCTGGGGATGTAGCAAGCTATATTTTAACAATCCCTCCAGATGATTTGGTTGCATATTGAAGTTTAAACTATTCAGTTTAACTTTAAGAAAAAACTATTTTAGTGAAAAATAGCATGATGTCAGGAGAGGTAAATTTAAAAGATAAGGGGCTAAAAAGAGAAAAGAGAACTCAAATGCTAGGGTTCTAGACCCTCTCCTGGTCACTACCTGTATGAGGGTTCTCTAGGGAAGCAGAACCAAGAGGAGAGACCTATAAACATGAGAATTTATAAAAGTGTCTCATGCAGCTGTGGGGATGCATGAGTCCAGATTCCGTAGGGCAGGCTACAAGCTGGCAGCTCTGATAAAGGTGTTCAGTTAATTCCCCAGAAGAGCCTGGCTGAAGTGGAAATGATGCTTCTCTCTTGACTGCTGAAGTTATCACTTCTCCTTTAAAAGCTTTCAACTGATTGGATTAAATGTCTCTCATTGCAGAAGGCGCTCCCCTTAGCTGATTGTAGGTGTGATCAGCCGCAGATGCAGTCAACTGACTGATGATTTTAGCTCATGAGATGTCCTCACAGTAAGTTAGACCAAATGCCTGGTTGGCCAGACAACTGGGTATGGTCACTCAGCCACGGTGAGCCCTGAACCCAACTATCACACTAGCTAACTGTGAGGTTTCAGGAAGCAAATTAACCTCCCCAGATTTTATTTATTTAATGGTGATGGAAGAGAGAGAACAGCTTTGAGAAGAGGTTTTGTTAGATCAGTGGTTCTCAACTGGGGGCTGTTTTGTCCCCCAGGGATATTTTGCAATGTCTGGATGTATTTTAATTGTCATATGTGGATATGGATATATATACAATCATAAACACAGGCATTCTATATGCATGTATATCAGCCTTATTGAGATATAAATCACATAATGTAGAATTCACCCATTTAAAGTATGTAGATCAGTGGTTTTTAGCATATCAACAGAGTTATGCATCCATTGCCACAATCAATTTTAGAAAATATTCCTCACCTCAAAAGAAATCCTGTACCCATTAGCAGTGCTGACCTTATATTTTGTTCTCTTTGCTTGGTTATGGTATGCCTCCCCTCTCCCTCCCCACTGAATGCCAAGTCCATCTGGGCAGGGAGCTCTTGCCTACTTCTTCATTGCTTTATCCCCAGAGCCCAAAAATATCCCTGCACATGATAGGTGAGCACAAAGTATATGTTGAATTAATACGTGAATGAACAATCAACAGGTCAATAAGTGGGTGATTTCTTAAAGGAACCAGACTTGTTTTTAATTGTTGAACGCCCTCGGTGCAATGTTAACCGAGATGTGTCTTTAAATCACTGATTTTGTCTGCTTAAAGCAGGGAGGCTGTTAGGGTCTAACCGTTCAGATCTAACAAATCATTGCAGTTCAGATGATGAGGTTGTGTCCAGGCTTGATCACTGGAAGATGTGGTCGTGATAATTTTCATGAATATAGAGCAGGGTAGAACCATCAGTTTTAAAAAAGTAGCGGGAAAGGAATTATACAAATGTAGAAATATAGCCTTCATGCCTGCTGGACCATGCTCAAAAAGCTAAATGTGTGCTTTTGTCCTATAATCCAACTCTCCTGTCTAACCTATCAGCATACATCAGCAAAGATGAGGGCACATAGCTACGGGCCACCCTAAACCAGGATATCTGTGGCTTTGTCTAATGTATAAAAGATTTTGGACCTAATAGTGGTCAATAGCTTTATAGCCTTATTTATCTCAAGTAGCGATTAAAAACTCACTATGGATTTTTTTGTTAGGCTATATCCAAAAACATTTTCCCAGGCTGTCCCATTTTTTTTAATTCCTCTTTAGCAGAGTTGAGTGCTAATTATTTTGTTTAGTTCATTCAGTACATAAGAAATTAGCTTGGAATCTGGATGTCAAGGATATGTGTTTGAAAGGAAGGAGCCGCCATGTCAACATGAACTGTTGGCCGCAATAACAATTGAAAATTATCTACAGATTTAATGTAATCCCTATCAAAATCCCAGATGCCTTTTTTTTTTTAGCAGAAATTGACAAACTGAAGGCTGGGGACCCAGAATAGTACAAACAGTCTTGAAATAAGAACAAAGTTGGAGGATCCCCACGGCCCAATTTCAGAGCATAGCACAAAGTGATGGTAATTGAGACAGTGTGGAAATGGCATAGGATAACTTCAATGGACTAGAGTCTAGAAATAAACCCTTACATTTATGGAGTCTAGAAATAAACCCTTACATTTATGGCCAATTGATTTTTTGACACAGGTGCCGTGAGAATTTAATGGGGGAAAGAAATCTTTTCAACAAAGGTATAACTCACACCACATACGGAAATGAATTCCAAATGAATCGAGGACCTAAATTCAGCAGCTACAACTATAAAACTCTTGGAAGAACAATTAAGAGTAAAACTTCATGATTGTAGATTAGGCAATGGTTTCATAGATAGGACATGAAAAACACAAGCAACAGCAGAAAAAAATGGCAAATTGGATTCATCAACATTTAAAACTTTTGTGCTTCAAAGGACACCATCGAGAGAGTGAAGACAACTCTTGGAATGGGTGAAAATATTTTACAAATCATATATCTGATAAAGGAATTATAGCCATTATATGTAAGGAATTCTTACAACTCAACAATAAAATGACAAATGGTCCAACTTTTTTTAAAATGAGCTGAAAGGGTACTGTTTGTTTATAAACTTTTTAAATTAAAAATTTTAATAGATATTTCTCCAAAGAAGATATGCAAAAGGTCAATAAGCACATGAAATGATGCTCAACATCATTAGTCTTTAGGGAAATGCAAATCAAAACCACAGCACAATACCCTTTTACAGCCAGTAGAATGGCTAAAATTTTAAAAGACAGACAATAGCAAGTATTGGTGAGAATGTGGAGAAATTGGAACCCTCACATATTGCTAGTGGAAATGTAAAGTGGTACAGCCACTTTGGAAAATGATCTGGCCGTTCCTGAACATATTAAACACAGAATCATCATATAACCTTGAAATTCCACTCCTAGTTTATATAATACAAAGACATATAAAGGGCAGGCCATGGTGGCTCAGCAGGCAGAGTTCTTGCCTGCCATGCCAGAGACCCAGGTTCGATTCCTGGTGCCTGCCCACGTAAAAAAATAAAAACATATATAAATGTTCATAGAAGCATTATTCATAAGAGTAAAAATATTAGAAACAATCCAAATGTCCATCAACTGATGAATGGATAAACAAAATGTGAGATATATATACATGCAATGGAATATTATTTGGCCATTAAAAATGAAGTATTGGTTCATGCTACCACACTGATGAACCCTGAAAACATTATGTTAAGGCAGCCAGGATAAGCCACCTACTATATGACTCCTTTTATGTGAACATCCAGAATAGGTAAATTCATCAAGACAGGAAGTAGATAAGGGGGTTGCCAGTGGCTGGGAGAGGGTGGTGGGGAATGACTGCTAATGGCTTCTGGATTTCTTTTGAGAGTGACAAAAATGTGGTAAAATTAGGTAGTAGTGATATTGCACAACTCTGTGAATATAGGAAAAACCACTTAAATATATACTTTAAAGAGTGAATTTAAGATATGTGAATTATATCTCAACAAAGCTGTTATTTAGAAAAAAAAACATAAAAGGAAGGAGATGGAATGTGCAGGTGGAAGAAAACCCTTAGTGAAACTGTGACCTGTTGGTAGGAATTCTTCTTTGTGTTAAAGAACCATAGCTGTAACTTTTAGAAAAAAGTGTGATTTTTTTCACAGGCTAACGCCTCAACTTTTTCAAAAGAAAAATGCATTTTCTAAGAGTCATCATGACTCACGACTTCTCCTTCTATTAACTCTGAATTCGTCATTTTAACTCTGCGAATATGGCTGTAATTTGTACTTTTTGCAAAAGGGCTTGATTGATTCGGAAATTGCTAAGAGAAGACCGGAGGACAAGACTAAGTTTAGACACCATTCTTCCAGAAGGCTCCGCCCATCCGTTCCCAGACACATCCTGAGCAGCCCCTGCATGTAAGGCAGAGCTCCAAATGCTGTCTTCTTCTGTGTTCCAGGTAAAGGGGAGCCCTTTGCACTTCCAAGAGCTCCCATATCTTAACACTGAACCCAGGACTCGGGTGGCTCTCCATTTGGCAAACTGCCAGGTGAATTTGACATTTGACTGTCTTAATCTTAAGGACATTTGCATCCTGGAGACCTAAATTAGGCCTGCTATTATGCGAGATGCTCTACAGCATATTCCAGAACATCACACAATATGCATCAAGGGTTACGCTGTAAAGGAGAAGAATATGAGTCAAGAGGTGCCAAGAGAAGGCAAAGGTCTGCTGATCTTTCCATCATTCCATGGAGAGGGCTGCTGCATATACCTGTAGGGATCCTGAAGGATTGTGGTCACACTTCCTTTCAGAGTCTGTTTTTGATGCCTAGAGTTGCCCGGAGATGCTAACTGCCTACTAGCTGGAAGACTTTGGGCTTGTGGGAAGTTGCACCATCTTATTCTAGAGGGAGCGAGCCCTGATCCTACAGTGTGCTGAGTTCCCGTGGAATATCCCTGCTGGGAGGCAGGAGAGAGCCTCACTTCCCAACATCTCCATTGTCCAGGCAGCTTAGAGAATTTCTGGATGACTTATGACCATTCGGTGCTGCCCACCAACCCAGGCGTGATTTTTTAGGATGCTGAGCCAACCCAAGTATGATGGTTTTTAAGATGCAAGCCAGCCCAAGGGTGATAGTTGGGCTCATGTGTCAACTTGGCCAGGTGATGGTGCCCAGTTGTTTTGTTGATCTCAGTTATGACCTCGTTGTTACTGAGGTGATATTTCATGGATTTAAATCTTCAGTGAGTTGATTGCATCTATGGCTGATTGCATCTACAATCAACCGAGGAGATTGCCTTCAGCAAAATGATAGAAGTCTCATCCGATCAGTTGAAGGCTTTAAAAGAAGAAATGATTTCAGCAGTCAGAAGAGAGAATTTTCATCTCTACTTCAGCCAGCCTCTCCTGGGGAATTCATCGAAAACCTTCGTTGCAGTTCTAGCTTGCAGACTGCCCTACAGAATTGGGGCTCATCATCTCCACAGTTGCTTGACGCACTGTTATAAAATCTCATAATATTTACAGACAGCTCCTGTTGATTCTGTTTCTCTAGAGAACCCTGATTAATACACCAAGGAAGCAGCTGTTTTGTGTCTGGAGTTGACCTCTGCGAAAAAAAAAAAAAAGTGGGTCTTTTGCATAGTACAGGAATGGCCTGGCAGTTTATATAATTAAGTCCACAGACCAATGCCAAAAGTTGTGCATCTTGCTTAAAAACATGCTTTGCTTTTGTTTCTGTGCTTCAGTATTCACACAGACTTGGCTGTCATACAGTGTTTTAATACTGTGTCAGTTGCCAACATTAAAATACTGAGATATTTCAGGTAAGAATCTGGATTTGACCTTCACTTGAGAAATTAGAAAGGCTGCAGCAGCCAGCCCACGTTCATGTATGTCAGACATCAGCTGGAGCTGAAGTAGTCTGTCCTTTCAACAGAGCGGAGCCCTCCACTTCCCCCCTCTCCCAGCCCTATGCCGCATCATGCCCACTGAGTCACACAGGAGC
>PVIY010016077.1:0-52457 GCA_004026745.1 Myrmecophaga tridactyla | reverse complement strand
GGACTGTCAGCACCCGGCCGAGCAGATGGAGCCCAGGTGGGAACAGAACACATCGGCCTTGCACAAGGCGGGGCCTGCCACGTGCCCACTGGGGCCCGCGGCGCCCACCAATCGTGAGTGGTTGGGGAACTTAGGGATAACTTCGGTTTCTCAGTGGCTCTGAGAAGGAATTAGCTTTACCTGGTCATTTCAGAAGATAAGATCAAATATGTTTAATCCTGTCTAATAACAATCCCCATTGTTTTTAACCAGAATGTCTTGTAATCGTCTCTAAATTTGCTGCTTTTTAAATCTCTGAAGATTTCAGATTTTCATTTTCTCTTCAATCCTAAATTGTGTGTGTGTGTAAGACTTATTCAGGAGCTATCTAGTAGACTTGCAGTTTATTTTCTAACAACCCTAAAGTAGTCAGCAAGTGTTCTAATGAGTGTATCAGTGGAGTCTGGTTGTGAATTACGAGCATCCCCTTCTAGGAAAGCACTGTCACAGGATGCCTAAAATGCTCATGCTAGCTAATGAGGGTGAGAATTGGGCAGAAAAATTACTACTTGGTACTTTCTGAAAACTTAAAGGTTTTTCTGATAACCAGATTACGGTAAATCAAATGGGAGCAAGTTCAAACCATGTGACTGCTGACGAGTACATTCAGTCACAACTCTTTACGGGTCAGGGCCGCCCCTTGGATGGCAGCCTCCAACTCAGGCCCTGCGCATCTGCTTCATCCACTGGCTGGCTCCTGGTCTCCTTCGCTTTCCTCCACGCCAGCTCTTTGGGCTGGATTATTCCTTTGAAATGATTCCTTTGATAACAGTTTAATGCCTCCTTCTGATCTTGCCAAACCTGGGACTCTCTGTGCCAAAGCTCAAAGCAGTACCCAGACCCCACAGCGGCCCCCTCTCCAAGGTCAGTGTGGGCACCAGGACAGTGTTTTCCACAAGCTGCCCGTAGACAGGCTAGGATGGTGGAGGTCGCAGGAAGGTGGATGCAAATCCAACTTCCTCCCCTCACAGCAGCCTCACTCTAAGGAGAACTGAGCCCTGCTGCGGGCCGAGTACCTGGGCTTGCTTCCCGGCCTCAATGCCCTGTGATCTGTTTCCCCTACGTCCACACCCCTCCCCTCCCAGCTTCAAGCACCACATGGCTCCGGGGGTCTTCCCGGGACCTGGACGCAGTGAAGCCTTGGCCTCTCCCAGGAGCCCCACAGCAGGAAGGACACAGGGATCTGCAGGAAATGGGCAGCTGCTGGATGCAGCCCCTTGGGAAAGCAGAGTCCCAGTGGTGTCCCATCCTCCCCGGAACCCCATCCTCTCCGGAACCCATCCTCCCCGGAACCCCACCCTCCCCCACCTCAACTCACCCCCACAGAGGAACCCTCTGGAAGATCTGGTCTGGGTCAAGCAATCCAGAAAAGCAGTCAGAGGAAACCACACACCCCCAAATCCGAGCACAGCTTGTGTGCAAAAATCCCTACACAGCCCTCCTGGAATGACGAGTAAATTCAGGAAAGCCACCTTCATGAAGATAGCACATATAGGACACAGAAAATTTCAACCACAGAGATAAAAATATTACAGCAATTAAAAAAAAACACAAATAAATATAAATTCTCCCTCAAAGAGAAATCAGGGGAAATATCATCTCTGCAATGAAAACAGTTGGTAAGCATCCCAAAGCAGGCAGTTATATATAAGATCAATTTAGAAATCATGGAAATGAAAAATGTACTCATTGCTATAAAAAGCTAATTGGACAACATAATTAGTGGTCTAAATATGGCTGGGAAGATGGAATTGGTGACATGAAGAAAGAACTGAGAAATTTACTCAGAATTCACCACAGGAAAAAGAGATGGGAAATATGGAAGATAAACTGAGACAGGGAGGATGGTTTGAGAAGCCAAGAGCAATTTAATCAGAGTCTAGAAAGATATATGAGTAAAAATGAAAGAGAGAAAATAGGTGGGTGTAATGGCGGGAGGGTTTCCAGAACTACATGGCCTCCTGCATTTCTGGAATCAAAGGGCTCACCACACACCAAGCCAGATAAATGAGATGGCCCAGACCTGGGCATGGCACACAATAAGGACCAATGATGGCGAAGATAAAATTCCTAAAAGCAAGCAGAGATAAAAGAAAGGTGACCTAGTGTAGGAAAATGGACTTCCAGAATGCTGGTCAGCTTGAGGCAGAGATTCTGCCCGGATTGGCTTCTGGCCCCACTCTGCCCCAGCCCCCACGCGCCACCCCCCCCCAACCCCCACTCAGGGGAAGATTTGGCCTTGCTGTTACTGAGTTTGGTGCAGAAAGCCTCATGTTTACAAGCATATAAAGGAAGCAAATGGATTATTGGCGTAAATTTGTCTTAAATGGGACTGAAATCCTCAATTATAAAACAGTGGTGGCATTACAATGAATTATTCTTACCAGATCTGACAAGCTTCCACCTTGTGTGAAAAAGTTCTACTACTGATCAAGACAGAGAGAAAACAAAACCAATGATATTAGGAATAAAATAGCAGATATAATTCAGGTGCACTAGAGGATTTTTTAAATCATAAAATTGAAACCTTGAGAACTTGATAAAATGAAAAATTTCTAAGAAAAAATAGAAGATATTTTAGAAACCCTAAAAAAATCAATAAATACTAAGGTACTTAATCTGGCAGTAAAAATCAATAATCCTCTCCCTAAGAGCATATCTGACGCAGGTGGTTTTATAGTAAATGATATCAAACCAATTTATTTTGGATAGAATATAGGCTATGTGAATATATCTCAACAAAATCTGCAGATTCAAAATAAATTAACAAACTTAAAAAAATCCAAAGTAAACCTATAAGCAAATTTAACCCAACTTTGTATTTTTTTATTTTAATTTATCACCATAAAATGTATCCCAACAATGCAATCCCAACACCTGAAAATCTATCAATATAAGTCATAACATAGCAGATTAATGGAGAAAACTGTTTTTCTTAAACCATATTTTAGAAAAAAATCCCAAGCTAGAAACAAATGTATTTAATTAGAATTACTTCTCAAAACCTAAAGTAAATAGTATATTTAATGGTTAGGCACTATGCAAATAATAAATTAATAATGAGACAAGAATATCTATTACTTTCCCTTCATTATTCAACATTCTATTGAGAGTCTTAGCCAAATGAATAAGAGATAAATAAAAACTAAAGATTAATGGATTATTGTTGATAGATGGCATGACACATGATATTTAAAATAAGAAAGAAATGAAACATCTAATAAGAACCAAAAAGAGAATAGAGCAATGTTGTGGGAAACAAGGCACACATACAAAAATTGATAGTAAGTAATTCATTCTCACCAACAGCCAATTAGAGAATATTCCAACAAAACAAATTAGAGAATAAATTAGAGAATATTCCAACAAAGTAAAGCTCTCACTTAAAATTAGCCACAAGAATTATAAATTACCAGGAGTAAAACTACACAGGTATGTTTGGGAAAAATTGTAAAACTATTCTGAAATACACTTAAAAGTCATTGAATAACTGAACAGATGTCCATGGACTGAGAAAAACAATCCTGTAAAAAATTAATTTTCTCCATATTAAGGTCTATGTAATTTCAAATAATGCTACCAATGGGATTTTCAATGAATTTGGCAAACTGATAGCAAAATTCACGTAAATAAGTGGAGATCTAAGAATAGCTCAGATAATTTTGAAAAAGAAGTTTGAAAGAAGATTTGCTATATTTGATATCAAAATTTGCTATTAAGCTGTAGTAAAAAGCAATTCGTTTTGGAACAGATAAAAAAGTCAATGGAACAAAATAAAGTCTGCACATACCCGAGGAGGTAGTGGACCAAGGCTGCCTTATCAACCGGTGGAGAAAGTATGTAACATTCAATAAATGACTTTCAGTAAGGAAAAAATAAACGTTAGGCTTCTTCCTTACATCATACACACACAAAATGCTTCTGGTGGGTTCGAAATCTAAACTTTTTAAAAAGTAAACAATATTTTCTAAGAAGAAACTTTGAGACGGAAAAAAATTGGCATTATAACCAAAGTTAAAAGACAAGCAATACCCGGGCCACAGTGGCTCAGTGGCAGAGTTCTCACCTGCCATGCTGGAGACCCGGGTTCGATTCCTGGTACCTGTCCATGCAAAAAATAATAATAATAAAGTAGACATAAAGTTAGAAAAAAAAAAAAGACAAGCAATACAATGTGAAGTTATTTGCTACTTATATAACATATAAAGGGGTAGTATCCTGAAGACATAAATTGCTTTTACGTAAGAAAGTACAAATAATGCAAGAGAAAAATGAACAAAGGATATAAACTTAACCAGAGAAGAAATACAGAAGGCAAATATACCTGTAAAAAGTTGTCCAACCACACTGGAAATCAAGAAAATTTAATTTAAAATGATTGTAAAATACTTCTTTTAAAAATGAGTTAGGTTAAAATAAAAATTTGATACAGTCAATTTGTGTCATCAGTTTTACTAGATATGGTCAGATGGCAAACTAAAGTTCACACACCAGTCAATTTATACTCTCTTCAGAGAGTGACACTGCCCCTGCGCTCTGGCCACCACTCGCTCCTCTCCAAGGGTCTGTGAATGACACTCAGTGAGAACATCCTTTGGAGCCTACGTGAGACATCTGCACTTACTTTATTGAAGCACTTTAAAGTTTAGATATATGAGGTTGCTGTGAACATATTCGCCAATATTTTGCCAGGGAATCTGAGAGAGCATTCGGTGGTCAGATATGGATTAGACTCTCATTTATGAAAATGGATTGTATCACCAGGGTGTCATGTAGCACAGGGTTTCAGGAGAAATTAATAGGAAGGGGACTGGCACATCCAGTTGGTATAGCAAAATTATATTACAGATTATATTTGGGGAACTTGTCAAAAGTGGCTTACGATTAGAGAATTTAAAATTGAAAATGCAGATGTTGTCAAGGACGTGGAGAAAATGCAATGCTTACCCACTGCTGCAGGAGTTACATTACACAGCCTCTTTGGAGAGCAATATGTACTAAGTGTTATAATACACAATACCCCAGCAAGTCTGCTTGCTGCAACTTTGCAATAGAGAAACAAAGAAACATTGATGAGTATGGGGTTTTTTAAAGCTCAGTAATTGGTGAAATACTATAAAGTCCTTAAAGAAATGAAAAAAAGGCTGATGAGAGAACATGATAGATCTATACGTTTTGTACAAAAAATTAAAAATGCATGTTTATTTTCTTTATGTAAATTTCTAACATGCATGCAAATACTGCTATAGATTACATATTGTTGCACATTTGAATGAAAGAAATGATGTGGAATTTCACCTCAAATTCATGATATTGATTACCTGGGGCAGAGTGAGAGGGACTGGGAATGGGACAGAAAAATAAAGATTTAGTTTAAGTATTAGACATGTTGATTTTGAGCTGGCAATAGATTTTCAAATGGAAATATCCACTTGACAGTTGAACATGTCAAACTTGGTCTCAGTCAGCCTTTTCCAAAGAACATTTCTCAGGTTGCTTGTGAATTTCAAGTTACTGACCACTCAAACTACCATAATAGACAATTTTTAGGTGCGTATCATAGTTTGAAAACTTACCAAAGTTATATGCTCACTGAAGTTTCTCAGGCTTAAGGAAGTTCAATTCCAAATGTAGCTTCAAAATATTATAGTATAAACAAGATGGCTTGTGTATCATATTGGTTAAGAAAAATGTGAGATTCATTTTCTGAGCTAAGTCTGCATTGCTGGATTCTCTTCTGCTTAGGACAAATACTCTATTGACTGAAGTACTTGGTCCTATGAAATAAGACCTAATTTGCACTTACATTTTTACAAGATATATTTTTCTTTTTTTTTAATACGGAATGCTTCACGAATTTGTGTGTCATCCTTGCTCAGGGGCCACGCTAATCTTCTCTGTTTCGTTCCAATTTTAGTATATGTGCTGCTGAAGCGAGCACTACAAGATGTATTTTTATAATAAGGAAATCTAATGTTTCCAAATACTGTTATTTTCTTATAAAATCAAACTGAATCTGATCTGACAGTTACATGGAAGTTTAATTTAATATGTTCATTTTTCTTGTTGTGTTGTTTATGCTTACACAGTAAAAACGATTAGGCAAATGGTGCAAACTTTTGGTTTGTTATTTGTACCAGGAACATCAGTTCATTTTCACAGTCATTAACTGATGTTTATCCTACAAATGTGTCCTACCAGTTACAGGATAATTGTCCTTGAAAGTATTGGTAGGTACTCAAAAAATATTTGCTGAGTTTGTGCAAGTGAATGAATGAATTATTGTCTGTGGAAAGCTAGTAGGAATATAAATCCAAAACCATGTTAATGTATATATTTAATTGTATAATTTTTCTACATGAAAATCTAGGTACCAATGGCATTGCAGATGCTCCATAAGTATTTTTGAGTGAATGAATAAATGGATATGATGTACTATGCTTATATCCTTGGCAAAAACTCAATAATTACTTATTGCCTGCGTTCTTACAATCATGAGCTACAACAGAATTATACAACATTGTCTACATTGTATCAGTGAAGATCTTTGAAAATGGCAGAAACTGATCTTAAGAATAAAGACATTAATTGGCATATGTGTTTGAAAAGTTCAGAAGTGTGCTGGCTTTGGGTGAAGTTTGAAATGTTGGTTTATTTCTCTCCATTCTCCGATCTGCTCCCTTGGGGGGTTCCATTCTTGGCAGGTTTCACCTCCTATATTTCCTAATCGGTTTCCCGTGGCTCAGGATCCCTACCTGGATCCAGTGGGGAAAACAAGGATGTTTCTTTCCCACAAGGGGACCACTAGGTCCTGAGTCAATCACTGCCACCAGACAGTGGGCTGTGCTGTTGGCTTAAGCCCATCTAAATCCATCTGAAACCAAAGAGCTATTTTGAAGGAAATGGAATTCTGAATGGAAATTGGGTTACTGTCATAAGAAGTCCAAACAGCAAATGTCCACTCTACCAACCAAAAGAAGCTAGTGCTTAGTTATGGAAATAAGAGAAACATAAATGAAGCAATGAATGGGCAAGGTGGTACTATGTGAAACATTATGCATTGATAATAATTGCTTAATTATGTAATACACAAAAATAATAGAATAGAAGGAAGGACAAAATAAACAACTCTACTGTGGGTTTACAACATCAGAAAACAACCCAAATATTTACCAAGCATCTACCTTATACCAGGAACTCTGCAAGGCTCTGCTATTTACCTGTGAAATCATTGCTTTCCTTTCTCTAATATTAAAATGGTTAGATCACTCACCCGACTTTTCCCAAAAGATCAAAGAAGTTAGTCTATGTGCAAGTATCAAGTATATATCACTACATAGATATGGTACAATTTGCAATAACATGCTTTGCTATCTTTACGTATGCTCTTTCCCTTGCCTGGAATATTTCCTTCTTAGTTCAGTAAAATCCTACTCCTCATTCAAAACTGAAGTAAAAGATAATTCCTATGAGACCTTCTCAGGTATCTATCTCTTTCCCAACTGAAGCAGACTTAGTTACCCCTTCTGCTTGGTACTTTGATCTCGCCGCTGCGATAATAACCAGCATGTGATTGGGATGTGCTGTTGGTAAAGCCTTTCCAAGTCCATCTCAGCCGATTCTCACAACTCCCTGTGGAGGAAATTGTCCCCATTTTTGCTAAAGAGGCTGAAAGTGCCTACCAAACCTTCAAAGATTTGACAATCTATTGCTCTTTCATGACACTGTTGAAGAGCATTGCAAACGAAGGAAGACATCCTAATTCTCTATGAAGTAAACATAATATTGGTGATTAATCCTGATGAAGACAGTACAAAAATAGAAAAATGCAGTCCAAGCTCCTTTATGAATATTGAAGCAAAGATTCTAAATACTAGAAAGAACACGATCCAATTCCACATTAGAAAAAGTAATAAGCTATAAACAAGCAGAATTTGTCAAGAAGGCAATGTTATTTCAATATTAGAAAAATCATTAGTATTATATACATTGTTAAAAATTTTAAGAAGAAAAATAATATGACTGTCTCCATGGATCCTGTAGAAAGTCTTAGGGAAAATATTCAACACCATTTCCTATTAAAAACACTCAAGTAAATGGGAACTGATAAATATTTCCTTAACATGATAAAAATCCATTCTTCTTAGTCCCAAGGCCAGGGCTGGCTACTCCATCATTAACACTAGAGAACTTGCTTGGACACTTGGAGTCATCCCTGGATTCTGAGCCTCCAGCACAGAGCCAGGGTGTGGCTGGTGCTACAGGCACTGCCTTGGCAGTGCAGCTTGTCCGCTAAGACACTGTCCAGTAGTCCAAGATGCAATGCCCACAAGGCATAATTTGGATCGATATTCACACCTGAGCTCTCTGACCTTTAGGCGCAGATGCCCACCTCTGGGTGAGAGGCAGCACCCATTCCCGTGGTGATGGTGGTGGCACCTGATTGAGGAGGGGTCCCAGCCAGCGGTCTGGGGTTCAGCAACATGGCTCACCTTCACAGGTAGAGAAGGATGGCAAAGGTAGGCAGGCTGGCATGGAGATTCAATTCAGACTGGATGCCAGTGCTAATTGGAAAGTGGAACCCAGGCCAAGGAAGGTGCCCCTCTTCCATGCACCCCACGTGGTCGACATTTTTAGTGCTGCCTCATTATGTGGCAATTGTCATTACATACTGTTTTGGCTCGCTAGAGTTGCCAAAATGCAATATACCAGAAATGGGTTGGCTTTTACAATGGGGATTTATTAGCTTACAAATGTACAGTCCTAAGGCCACGAGGATGTCCAAACTCTAGGCGACCAAGGGCAGGACGATACCTTCTCTGAAGACAGGCCGCCGGCATCTGGGACGCCTCTGTCACACGGGAGGGAGCGTGGCGGGTACCTGCTGGTCCAGCTCTCCTGGGTTTTGTTGCTTTCAGCTCCTGGCTTCAGTGGCTCCTCTGCGTGTTTCTGGGCTTCTCGGGAGCATCTTCTGTCCTTTATCCTCTCACAAAGGACTCCAGTAAAAAGGATTTAGACCCACCTAGAACGTGGGGGGGGGGGCCGCAGCTCAACTGGAATAACCTGACCGAAAGGTCCCCCCCCCCCCCACCACAGCAGGCCTGCACCAGACGGGTAAAGGAAGGTGGTCTTTCTGGGCCCACGGCAGCTTCGACCTGCACAGGTGTGCTCTTTTGTGCGCTAGGTTAAGGCAACTCGAAAGCAGGGTCTGTTTCATCCATTCAACAAATATTAATGGAGACCTGAATTGCGCCGAGTACAATCAGGCGCTGGGAATCCTTAGCGAGCTGTTCTCAGACTCCAGCTCTGTCCCTTCATGGACAGTATAGTCCCCGTCCGAGCCTCAGCCTCTCCCTCGGGGCTCCGTAAAGAGCGCGAGCGCAGAAGGGCGGCTCCGCGCGCCGGGCCCTCGGGGGACGCCGAGGGGAGGCCGCGGTGCCACCAGCGTCCTGGGCCGGGCGAGCACGCCAAGCCCCCCGGGCACCAGGCCGCGGTCGGAAGACTAGCACCAGCGCGCGCTCCCGACGTGCGCGCCCCCCCCCGACGCGCGCGCCCCGAGCGGCGTCTGCTGGGCCCGTGCCCGGGCGGCGGGGGGGCAGTGCGTGGGGACGGCGCGGGCGCGCGCCCACCGGGAGGAGCGAGGAGCCGCGCGGCCGCCGAGGGGCCTCTGTCCGGGCGCTGCGGGGGCTGCGGAGGTCGCGGAGGGGGGCTGCAACAGGGCGCGAGCCTCTGCCCTGTGGAAGCCACTGCCTCAGTTTCCCCGGTAGCCGGGACCGCGAGGCCACCCTTTACTGGCACCACCTTTCCGTTCGGAATAGGTTTAATCTGCGCGAGTCCCTCCTCAGGTCTGAGCAGAAGTCACCCTTCCGTTGGTTCCGCACTGGACCCGCTTCTGCCACCTGAGAGAACTCGAGAATCCTCATTGTTCCTTCTTGTGTTTTAGGTGTGATGAGAAACTTAGAGAAAGCTTACAGTGTTGGAAGGTACGCCCCAGTTTTTCTCCCGAAAACGCAAATGCACCCGCCTTCCCGCAGGGTCAGCGTCCGCTCCGTCCTCGGAGCCCCGAGGCTCCCCTCCCGGCGCGCGCTGCCCGGGCACCTCCGGCCTGCACGGGGCCCTCTGCTCCCCAGCACCCTGGGGGGAGCACGGAGCCCTCCCGCCCTCGGGGCCCCGCCCTGCGGGCCGCGCGCGTGCCCTCGACGGCGCTCCAGCCCTCCAGCCCCGCGCCGGCTTTTCCTCTTCTCTCCCCGAGGAAGCGTGGGTTTCCTGGGGCCCAGCCTCAGCCCTCTCCCCCTTCTCCACCCTCTTCTACCTTCTCCACCCTCCCCCACCTTCTCCACCCTCCCCCCGGGAGATTTCATTCACTTGCCCCTTGGCCGTGCTTAACTCGCAAAAATTATAGGCAGCTCACTCATAAATCTCTCTCCATCCTAAATCACTTTCCGGGGCTTCCAACACGTGCCCGCACCTGGCCACTAGGCCTCCCTGCAGGACCGCACACTCTGCATTTCCAGCCTCCGGCTTCCAAGCCAGGAGATGAGGGATCTCCCTGGATTCTTCTCTCTTCCTGACACAGCTTCTCCCCCAACCCCCCACCCGATCGTCACCAGACCCTGTCAGGCCTAGATTCTCCTCAGTCCATTCCTTGGGCCTGTTATCCCCAGCCACGAAGGCTCTAGCTTTGCTTCCTGCACGCGCCTCCGGCCGGCCAGCCTGCCTCCAGGCCTGCCTGCTCTCACCTGGACACCTCTTCTCCATGCACGCTGCACCCGCCCCAGACCTCTGGGCCTCAGCTTGCACGGGAGAGGACAGTCAACCTACCTGCACAAGCCCTGCAAAGACGCAGCCACCCTGCGCTTTTCTGATGAAACTTTGGGCCTCAGCCAGGCTGAGCTACTTTAGTTTCCCCAGTTTACTCATCTTCTCACGGTGCATCCTCGGGAATGCTGGTCTCTCTCGCTGAATCTTTCTCTACCCGCCACTCCTCTTACCTGCACCACGCCCTTCCCTTTTCCTGGGCAACGCTGTGGCCTCAGCTTGGACGCCCCTTCTTTCAGGAGGACGTGTCTTACTCTCTACCTCTCAGAACATGGGCAATCCCACCCCTCGCAGAGCGCCCCAGAGCCGGACAGCTGTGTTCCCCGGGGCTCCCCCACCATGATGCTGGCCACTCCCCACTGCCAGGGGCTCCCGCTGCATCCTCGCCCTGGGAACAGGAAGCACTCCGCGTGTTCACAGCTGTCCTGGAGCCTGACACCATACGGGTGCCAGGAAATCCTTAAGTGGAAGACGCTTGCATTTTTTTTTTTATTAAAGAACTTGTAGGTTTAGAGAAAAATCATGCATAAAATACAGCATTTCCATATACCACCCCATTATTACCACTTTGCATTAGTACAGTACATGGGTTGCAGTTCTCAAAGGAACATTTTTATAATTGTACTGTTAACTATAGTTCATCGTTTACAATAGGGTTCGCTGCTGGTACAGTCCTGTGTTCTTCTAATTGTGTTAATTCCAGTGACGTACACACAGCCTAAAATTTACCACTTTTAACCACGTTCACATACATAGTTCAGGACTGCTGATTACATTCACAGTGTTATGCCACTGTTTTCTGAAAGATCAGATTTATATGTACATGGTCAAGCAGCAGGGGACAGCGTTTTAATTGCTAATGGGGTGGGCTTTGGCCCGTTTCCTGGAACACTCGTGTTCCACGTTGGTATTGAGGAAGGGAAGGCCAACTCAACTCAACTCTGAACACTTTGGGTACTAAAGGATTTTCTGGTTTTCTAAAGCTACACTGTCATTTGTTCCAATACCGGGAAAGTACCCATATCCTTTTCCCTAATGCATCACAAATCCAACCAGAAATTATTATATCACAATGACCAAAGATTTTTGATGCTTAGCATATTCAATATGTGAAGAACATTTTTAAATTTTTAATAAGAAGCAGCACTCAGACGATGGGGTTTTGATTTGCTAAAGCTGCTGGAATGCAGTATACCAGAAATGGAACAACTTTTAGAAAGGGGATTTATTAAGTTGCAAGCCTACAGTTCTAAGGCCATAAAAAATGTCCAAACTAGGGCATCCAGGGAAAGATACCTTGACTCAAGAAAGGACCAATGACATTCAGAGTTTCTCTGTCAGCTGGGAAGGCACAGGGCCATGTGTATTTGCTCTCTCTTCTCATTTCATAAGGGTTCCCCAGGGACACTTACCTTCTGCATCTCCAAAGGTCTTTGGGCTCTCTCAGCTCTAAAGCTTTTTCCAAAATGGTTGCCTCTTAAAGGGCTCCAGTAAGCAACATCTCCCCCGAATGGGAGAAGACACATCTGCACGGAAACCATCTAACCAAAAGGTCCCATCCACAATTGGGTGGGTCACATCTCCTTGGAAACTTAATCAAAAAGATCTCACCCAGCAATATTGAATCTGGATTAAAGGACATGGCTTTTCTGGGAACACAATAGTTTTAAATGAGCACACATGGATAAACACTAACAAGAAAGACAATAAAAGAAACAAAGAAGTGATGGACATGTAAACAGAGAGAAAGGAACAGAATAGAAAAAGAGAGGAAAGTCTACAAGATTGTGCTGGCGATTTACAGCTTTGGGGAAATGTTTTATAATAGTAGCCTAGGCTATCATTTCTGACAGCCATAATTTTTTTCCATTAAATGTACTAAGGAAATACCCTATTTTCACTGCAGATAGGATAAGGATGGGCTATTTTTCAATGACAAGATGATACCATTGTCATATCTAGCACACTTTATTGCAATTGTTTCTATACACCAGAGTAACTGATTTTTTTTTAGGGAAAAAGTAATGACAAAAATAAACAAGCAATTCACTGTCTAGATTTATATAATAATCTAGACTAATTTGCCCAAACATTTTTCAGGTTAAAAAATTAACTAGCCCTGTCTGCTCGTCTATTCAATGTTTCATGAAGGTGATTCTGGCGTGAACCAGTGATTTATAGATCAAGGTACATGACTGCAGCCTTCCTTTCTGATTTCTTTTGACCTTGGCTGAATTTCTTTAGGCTAATTTACTTGTATCGCTGCTTTCCAGAGTTACCTATCTCTTCTATCGTATGACCCCTGGGTGCTACTAGGGTGATTATCAGGTATGTATCCAGACCCCCTGTTTGTTATTGGAATCTGATTTAACGACTGTCAACCAGTCTCCAACCCATTGCTAACTGTTAGGGGCGTGCGATATACCATAGCACTAAATATCCAAACATTAAAATTAAGCCATAATATTGTTGAATAAAATATTTTCTATCCCCCTACTGTGTTAAAAAAAATCTAAATGACAATAAAATTACCAAATAAGTAAAGCTATGACTTCTATATAACAGAAAGAGAAAAAGATGTCAGGAAGAATAATTTCATTAATACTGCCAAAATCTGGGGGGTTTATGAATGGGGTGGTGATGTGTGAATGAGTAATAAAATGAAGAAATTTCATAGTTCATAAACAATTATATATTTATTCCATAAAATTTCTTTGTCGTTTGAGGAAATAAATACTATTTGTTAGAATCAGGATTTTCTCATAATTTGTGTTCTATTAACAGTGATGCCAAATTGAATCGTCGTAGTTCTTACACAGTTTTTAATTCATTTAAATTTGGAAAAAACTTTGCCCTGCTGAAGAACGGTAAATGAAGCTGTTATTAAAATGTTCAATATGTATATTTGGGAATGAAACAGAACTTTTATGTTTAAACATTATAGAAACTTTTAGGAAATAGTTCATTGTCATCATAAAAACATCTAATATATATGTAGAGATTTTCATGAGCTCTTAAAGCAATATCTTCATTCAGTCTTCATTTAAGACAGACTATAACACTGCATGGTTTTCATTTGAATTGTTCAAGTTGTTGGTTTGATAAAAATAATTTTTGCTCATTTTCATCATATTGGTTAGTAATGAAAAACTTTATTTACTAAAAATTTATAATGTCCTGTTTGCCAATTTTATGTAGGCCACGTTCAATATAAATCTCACTTTGCTTCCAGTTTTAAAAAAATTTAAGCAGGCTGTCTCTCTGAAGTTTTCTATTTCTTTATGCTTCTCCGTTTTTACCCCTTGAATTCTACTTAGGCTTTTCTATTTCTAGTATGATAGCAAGTTGAACTCATTCTCACTGACTCTCTCGGTCAGGGTTCTCTAGAGAAACAAACCAACAGGAGAGACCTGTAAATATGAGACTCATAAAGGTGTCTCCTGCAACCGTGGGAATGCAAGCGTCCCAAATCTGTAGGGCAGGCTGCGAGCTGGCAGCTCCGATGAAGGGTCAGTGAAAATGCTCTCTTCTCCCTTAAACATCTTCAGCAGACTGAATCAAATCCAGCTGAGTGGATTCTCCCGCTTCCCTTAATTGGTGGTAGATGTCATCAGCCACAGAGGCAGTCAACTGACTGATGATTCAATACACCGGCCTTCTGGTTTATCAATTAGCCATGAAACATCCTTGCAGCAATGGTCAGGCCAGCGCTCTCCTGAGCAGACAACTGGGCGTCATCACCTGGCCAAGCCAACACCTGCCCCTAACCATCACACTGACCTGAACAAATGAGAAATAAAATGTGTTTGTATTCAAAGTAAACTCAATTTGCATTTCTTTTTCCATTAAAAATACAAATTAAAATTTGATTTATATGGTTTTAAAAGGTGTGTTCCAAATATTGAAAATGATATATTCTAATTTAAAATGATATAGGCAAATTAAAATGAAAAAAGTATAATTATTCATACAATTTTCTATTTGAAATGATTTATTTGGGGAAAATTAATAAAATATCATCAAATACTTTTTTGTTGTTGTTGTTCACAGCAGCTTCATTCATGATGGCCAAAATCTGAAAACAATACAGATATCCTTCAACAATGAATGGTTAAACAAGTGGTGGTATGTCATAACATGGAATACTACTTAGTAATAATAAAGAACAATCTATTGATACATGAAATGACTTAGATGGTTCACAAGGGAATTATGCTGAGTGAAAAAAAATTTTCTAAAGGTTATATATTAATATGATCCCATTTATGGAACATTCTTGTAATGACAAAATTAGAAACATGTAGAAGAGATTATTGGTCGCCAGTGGTTGGACAGAGTAGACTGGGAGGAAAGGGAGGTGTCCAAAATATAAAGAGTAGGCACAAGGGATCTATGTGATATAACTGTTTTGTATCTTGGGGTGGTAATCACACAAATTTGCACGCGATAAAAATGCATACAACTAAATACACACACAGAAAGGAAAGTTCAAGCGGTTGGGTATAAATATTTTAATTTTCTGAACAAAATGAAATTTTCTTTAAGAGCTATCTACAGTTCAAAGCTCACTTCTATGAGATGCCATGCCCTTCACCATTTTAAAAGATGAAAATTATGAGAGTATATCACAAGAAGGTACCTAAACATTTCAGCTAAGGGTCAGAGAAAGTTAAAGGTGTTTTCACAAAGAAACCCAAAAAAAGAGAATCCGAACGAAACAAGTTCAATATGGTCACACAAATCTTTGTAGAAGGACTAGAGTGGAAGCCCAAGCTGGTGGGCAAGTGGGAGAAGGAAAGAAAACATGATTCAAACAGATCACACGAGGAAACCCAGTACAAATGCTGGCTTTGTCGTTATCTAGGTAGCCCCTATTTTTGTTGTCGTGGTGGTTATTATAGATGACCCTAATAATAGTCTAATTTTGCAAAACCAGTCCAAATCCTACCAAGTTAAAAAGATGTCTCTCATTGGCCTGTTGGGTCTCGGCGGTCCGGCCTGTCCCCCCACCCTGAAAGAAGTCAGTTCTGTCGAGAAAGCTCAGCGTGCCCTGACGGTGCTGTTGGTAAGCTGCCATAGACCAGGCATGTCCCAGCGATGCTTTGCTGGCTGAGACACAAGGTGGGAGGGGGATGCATCTCATTACTCAATCAACTTCTTGGCCTTGAAGAAGCGACGCAGGTAGAAGACCTGCCAGGTGACTGGTCCAATGAGGCAGAACATTGGAAAGATGCTGACGTACGGGACCCGAGTGCGTGTGTACTCATTGGCATCACGCATCTCCTCTCGCTTCCTCATGTAGGCAAAATCATTAACGGTGGATTCTGAAAGGTTCTCTAAGCATCACAGTTCTACTTCTAAAGGTTTGAGCTTCTCAACTTTTGCAATCTCCTCATAATTTTTTGTCTCCACTCCAGGCTTCATGTCTAGGGTCACGAGTTGGTCAGGTATCTGCCCTGTTCCTTTGCTCTCAAAACTTACTTCAAACACATCATAATCTTCAGTGGTAAAGGCAAATTTGCCCTTAGATGCATCTTCCTTGGAGTACAGAGTATGGCCAGCAGGATCTGTGATCCTGAGGTGGGGGTGCAGGCCACCAGTGCCCCCAGACTGGTCGGTTGTGTTGTGCGCTCCTGTCACTAGCGGGTCCTTGTGGATTTCCCTGCTGAGGCACTCGTGGGAGTTACCGGGAAGATGGAAGGAAATGGCTAGGAGCCAGCTACGAGCGAGCTGGGACCAAGCAGCAGCAAAAACAGCAGTACCAACGGGCACGGGCCAGGCTGGGGTAGCAGGTCTGGCAAACCAGACATCCTCTTCAAATACTTTTATGACAGTAAAACTGTTTGCAATTCCAGCATGTAATGTCCATTTAATCACCATTTAAATGGGCATAACCCCCCACACTCTGGCCAGCCATAGGGCGAGACGCGAGGTGCTTCCCTGCAACCGGAAAGTGGTGCCCACAAGAGCAGATGGCCAGAGCTGTGGGGCCTGGTGTGCCTTGCTGAGGGCCAACTCACAAGGGACGCGAGGGGGCGTGACTCTTTCGCAGGTGTTCGGGACCCTCAGGACCCTCTGAAGTGGGGGGTCCAGGGCCAGCTGGGAGCTGGCTCTGACTGTGGGGAAGCCTCCCTGGCAGCTGTGCTCTCCAGAGGTGCTGGTCACAGCTCGCAGGGCGTTTGGGACCAGGTGCCAGGGCGGCTGGAGCGCTGCCACCACGGAAGAGCCTACCTGGGTTTACAACGTGGCTCCGACACACACCCAAATTGTGCTCTCCACCACCATTTTCCGTTGAGTGGTCTTGGACAATGTGCTACTTACTTCTGTTGGGTCTTGGTTTCCTCTTCCAATAAATGGATTCACTAAAACTACCTCCCAGAGTTGTTTTGAAGATTAAATGAGCTGATGAATTACAAAAATACATTGTTCATCGCCTAGCAAATTCCTATCGACATTAACAGTAATTACTAATTAGTAGTAAGGCACAACTTACTCCTAAACTCTCCATCGCGCTGTTTAACCAGTAAGCTCCATGGACTCTCCCAGACATTCCTCTGGATAAGAAAATAGATGGGTTGTTGTCTACAGCAATGTTATACCCAAGAAAATCACTCTAATCAAATCTGTAGGAAAGGCTGACCACCTTTCCATGGCTGGGTGGCCCTAAGGCTGCAGGCCGGTGCTGTGGGCCCTGCCGAGTCAGGGGCACTCACCACCTGCCAGGCCTGTACATGGCTTCCGGTAGGACCTGTCACCTGGAGTCTGCTCCTAAATTACACCACACAACTAACCACCCAGAACAGCGCACTTGCCAACCTGTCAACCCCGGACATTCTCAGCTCCCCACTTCTCCCCACCTACACTCATGCAGCCTGTCACTGCTGAGCAGCCCAGACAACTCCACAGCAGGCACTGCTTTAAATTCAGGGTTACGCATTTTATCTAGACCCTCAGCCCCACCCAGGAATCCTGACAAGTTTCCTTGTTGGTCCAGTGACTGTTTCAGAACTTGTCTTCTTCAGTCCAATATTCCACTTCTCATCATCTCAACAGGTTAGCCTGCCTTTTATTCCACAGTGGAAATAAATTCACAAGATAGGAACTCTGCAACCAAGCCTGTAACAGGAATTTCTGTGTAATCATCCCTTCCATCTTCGCTCTTCTTAGCTAAGATCAGGCCTTTACTTGTATCATGGTCACATTTCTCCCTGAGGCCTCTTGGATTTTGCATCATCCTTTATCAATTCCTCCTTTCCCCTTAGGTCCTTTCCATCAATATTTAATCATATTCATACCTGTCTCATCTCAAAAAAGTAAAAGAAAAAAGAAAACCTCCCTAGACCTGCCCCCGCTAGCTTCTAGGATATCTCTTCTTCTTCTACAAACCCCAACTCTTGAATAAGCTGTCTCTATTCATGGTCCCAATTTCTCCAACTTCCACCCATTCCTCAGCCATTTCCAGCAGGTTCTCCTTCACCACGTCACTTCACTGTTCTCACCAACATTTCAAGGTCATTCAGTCAGTTTCATGGCACCAAAGCCAATTTTCCAGTTGTATCTTGATTGTCCTTGGGAAGCAATTAATATTGGTGATCCCTCTATGCTTCGTGAAGCTGCCTTCTCATGACCATCATGACACCGGCTTTCCACCTCTCTCTCTCTGTCTACCCACCTACTCCCTCTCAGTCCCAGGAGAAGTAAAGTGAGGAGCCCCCACAGGAACAGAGGCTGAAAGCAGTGGAGCCCAGGAGTAAGGGACCAGCAGATGCCAGCCACGTGACTGCCCAGCTAACAGAGGGGTTCCAGACCCACTGGCCTTTCTTGAGTGAAGGTAACCTCTTGTTGGTGCCTTAATTTGGACAATTTCACTTCCTTAGAATTGTAAATCTGTAACTTGTTAAATTCCCCTTAATAAAAGCCGTTCCCTTTCTGGTATACTGCATTCCAGTAGCTTGCAAGCTAACATAGCTGGTGACCCTAGTTCCTAAACTTTGGGGGATTCTGTCATATAAATTAGGTTGGTTCCCCGCTTTCCCCACTATTGGATTGGGATTCAGTTTTCTTGGTTCTGCTAAATCCCTTACCATATGCCAAATGTATTCTAGCTTCCAAAATTTTATGATGCCTCCTTTTCTATTCTCCTCGACATTTTGGGATTAAGCCTTTTTAAATAATTACCTTTGCAGTCATTTTAAAAGGAAATTGCAGAGCAGTTACAGTAGATAAGTTGTATTTGTTCTATCTGCCATATTTTCATAAATATCCCCTATTTATTCTGCATATTTATGTTAAGAATGTAAGTCTAATCATGTTGCTCACCTGCTTAAAATTCTTTAAATACTCCCTAGTTCGTTTTTCAAAATTTCAAAATTTTGACAAGGCTGAGAAGTGAGCCATAGGACAGCCTCCAGCTCCAACCCCCTTCTTTCTCACCAGTCTCCAGACACCACCTCTATCAAATCGCTGTGCTCGTCACCATGGCCATGGACCACAGGGGTCCCTGAGTGTTTCAGTTCCTTTGTCTGGATTTATCTTCCTTTAATATTCACCTGACGAAATCCCCCCACAGTGCCCTCCCCTTCAACTTGTACTCTTTTTACTACACTGTTCTTCAAAGTCTGTGTGCCTTATCTACGGCGGCTGTTCCAGCAGGTTTATGCTCTTTTGTGGAATCTTTTTTTGACCACTTAAAGTTAAGAAGCTATGAGACAAGGTGGAGTAGGAGTGCTCATTTTGGAATGTTATATGCATTATGCTGACAATGGACCTGCTTTTCCTCACTGCCGCTCCAGAATACTGAGGGGCTCAATGCATGCTAACTTGAATAAAACGATGTCCCTTGTGGTCAGAAAAAATACAGAAAAGGGCTAGCTTGAACTGGGAGGCATGACTCTGAGCCTATGATCATGCCCAGACCAAATGTCTTGGTTTGCTAGGGTGCTATAACAAACACCACACAATGAGTTGGCTTAAACAACAAGCATTCATTAGCTCACAGTTTTTGGAGCAACAAGTCTAAAGCCAAGGTATCAGGAAGACCATGCTTTCTCCCCAGGGTCTGCAGTGTTCTGGTGCTGGCATGCCAGGATGCTGGGGGTACCTGGGCTGGCATCTCTGGCTCCCACCACGCCGTGATCGCTCTCTCCTTCGTCTGTTCTTCTGGTTTCTGCTGAGTCCTCCTTGTGGCTTTCTTTGCGTCTGAATTTCTTCCTTCTCCGGTGATAAGGATTAAGGCCAACCTGATTCTGTTGGCCCTCACCTGAACTAAAAATGACACCTTCAAAAGTCCTACTTACACATGAGTTCACACCCACAGGAATGTGGTTAAGATTAGGAGCCTTCCAATCCACCACAGCAAATTAGAACATCAAAACATAAAGGGATGGCCAAATTTGTGAGTCAGGAGAGATGAAACTGGTTGCAAAACACAGGGACAAAGTATGGAATGAGTTTGTCACATGGGGTGACAGACTGTCACAAGGCTAAAGAAGCGGACTTGACTGGGTATTGCATTCTGCAGCAAAGGGGCTCATCGTACTACTTCATAGGGTTGTTGTGATAGCAATAAGTTGAGTCTGTAAAATATATATGCATGTTTTACATGTTAGGTTTTTAATAAATAACAGCATCATATTACTTTTATTTAAGATGGCACCTCACACTTTTAAAATTGGATTTATTTTCAGATATAACCAAGGGGAGCATATCTGGAAAGTATTTACGAAGAGATCATATATGGTCCTGGGAACAGATACGAGTAATGAATTTTGAGTTTTGTATCCCTCTAATCCTGTAATTGATGCTTTCTGTGTCACTAACAAAAGGGAAAATCCCATAAAAACTAAAACAAAATTGAGGGTTTGAGCCAGAGACCACAGTGAGGGGAGGAGTTAGAACAACTGTCTAGAACTTCCATCTAGAAAAGACAATAATTGGCCAGGTTGGAAGATAAAAGGGCACAAAAGCTTGGGGGGTGGGGTGCAAGGGTGGTTCAGTGGTAGAATTCTTGTCTGCCATGTGGGAGACCCGGGTTCAATTCCCAGTCCATGCACTTCCAAAAAATACAAACAAACAAGCAAAAACAACAAACAAAAACCAAACACACAAACAAAAATTCAACAAACAGTGCTGCAATAACAGGATAGTCACATGGAAAATTAATGAAATGTGACCCCACCAAACAGCATACGAAAAAAAAGGACACAAAAGCTTGGATCCTATCGGGGAAAATGAGAGGATATTAAGGGAGCAGTTTTGGAGCTCTATAGATTCCAGGTCAATACCTGCTGAATGAAAACTTAAAGACCATGTGGCCAATTTTTTAAATGTAAAAGAAATGCCAGCAAACAACACTGATGATCTCACTTGGATGTGTGTGGTAGTCAGTTCACTTCTCAAGGAAAGGGACAAAAGTCCCTTCCTTCCCTCCTGCTAATTCTCCAGGGGTCCTTTTGCCTTATAGCTCTCTGGGGGGTTGCATGGGGAAGCACCCTCACATGGCCGTAAGACTGTGACAGAAAGAACTGGCTTGGCATCAACACCACGGGAGAGCCAGCTAGCAGGGCTTCAGTGCAGATAGTTTCCTCCTTCTGAGTGCTCAGGGCCAATGATCCACCATGCTTCCTGGCTTTCTCTCTGCCCATGTTGCCCACTATCTCCTGGGCTGCAGCCCTTTGCTGTTCTCACCTGCTTCAGCCTTCTCCTGTCATCCACCTTCCCTCTAATGTCCCTACGTTCAACACCACAATTTTTTGTCTTTCCACATCAAAGACTCTCTTCTCTTCTAATAGCTCAGATTGGTTAATCGGGACGTGCAAGGATCACCAATTAAATATGGAACCCAAAAGCTAGCAACAGGAAATCTCATCATTGTTCCTTGGGATAAGGAGGACTCTGACTTCAGAAACAATGTTGGCTCATACACATTCTGTGAGGCTGAGAGGTGTTTTCATATTACTTTTTGAAGAAAATTAATCCACACCTTCACTATCGCCACTCATCTATGTCTGACTTGGAACGGGCCTGGAATTCTCTTAATGCAGAAAACAAGGTTTCATTTTCATTTTAAAATCAGGTTGAATATTCTTATCCCACACTCTATCTTTAGAGTTGGACTAAAAGCTTCACTTGTGCCCCTCTTTCTTTTCCTTATTGTTCCCTTTCTGCAAACCTTCATTTTCTTCTTCTCTTCCTTCCTCCCTAGGTATCTTATTATACACCAGACAATGGGAGATGCTGTGGTAAAAAGAGCATTAAAACAGTTCCTCTGTTCCTGAGTTGTGCTGTAGACATATTTGGTCAGGCACAGGCTGCCCAGCGACTTCCCTTCTTGAGGGAGAGACACCCAATGTGTGCTCAGCCAGTCATATGTCCCAACCCACAACATGAAATCTCAAGGAAATGAGAGATATGCAAAAAATAACTAGAGAATATGAATGATAGATGCAGCTGGGTTGGGAGTTTAGGGCAGCAGTACCGAGTGTCCATGGGCAGTGGCCCCACCACATCTGTCCAGAGTGTTGCCATGGGGCAGTCGTGGCTGCCTTGCCTCCCTTGGGTCCTGCCCATTTTCTGAAACTTGGTCTCTGCTTTCCAGTCAATTCCTCACACTAGGCATTATCTTTTCAATTAACATATATATTTTTTTGCCTAACTAATCTAGAGCTAGTTTTTATGTGTGTGTGTATGCTGTCTGAAGGGGTCACATTTCACTATTTTTCCATTTGAGTATCCTGGAATTGCAGCACCATTTGTTGAATTTTTGTTTGTTTGTTTTTTGGGATGTGGATGGACCGGGAATCACACCCGGGTCTCCTGTGTGGATGGTGAGAATTCTACCACTGAACTACCCTCACAACCCGCCCCCCCATCAGAGCCACTTTTTATTTGTTTGTCTATTTTGTTTTGTTGTGTTTTGGTTTGGAACCAAAAAGCTTGATCAAATTTGAGGTGATCTCAATTACTTAGAGAATTTTGGTTAAGAGCAGCAGAAATCAACTATGGCTGACATGAGCTAAAAAGAAACGTTTGAAGTATTCTGGGTACCTCATTCAACTAGATAAAATGCTGCCCAACCATGGAAAGGACAGGAACCAACAAGCCTCCTAGGGTCTCTGCGGCAGGAACTCACAGATGGCTATCTCTGAGATGACTCATTGCCTTTCCTTCCTATCTTCAAATCTCCACTGAAGATTCAAACACCCAACAGAGTCTAGTTAGCTTAGCTTGGGGCTTGGTGCCCATCTCACAGGGGTGGCCCAAACAATTACAGTAATAATAATGATAATGATAATACAACCCAATGTTCCAAACATGGACTCATACCTAAAGAGGAAATATCAATAAAACATGAAAAGTGCAACAACTGTGATCTAAAATTCACTTTACTGGATCCACTTAGGCACCTCAGGGCAGTGTTTTGGCACTTTCTTTGGAAGCCACATTCCAGGTTAGAGGCCTCAAGGCCTAAAGGGAATGTGCCCCAACTGCCTCTGTGAAATTCCCACTTCCTCTCTGACATTTCAGGCAACAGGAAATGGGATAAAGGCCGTCCCTAAAGGATGACTTCACCTACCCAAACCGTATCTCTGGATGTCCTGATATCTAGGAACTTAGTACTTTCCAATTTTGAGGGTAATTTGTATTTGAAATCACAGCAATGAAACAGAGGTTGCTATTTTCTTATGCTATATTGTGCTATTCATCATAGGTAGCCAATGCCTTGTTTACATCACATTACACAATGCCTTATTAAATAATAATCTCATTTCACTTTTTTAGAGAGGTTTCTTTTCACGTTAGAGAAATGTTGTTAATTTTTAAGCGGTCAAAAATGAGTTATAAACTTTTTTTTCTCTATTATCGTTTTATTTCTTTTTCTGTTGTCTTTTTATTTCTTTTTCTAAATCGATGCAAATGTTCTAAGAAATGATGAATATGCAACTATGTGATGATATTAAGAATTACTGATTATATATGTAGAATGGAATGATATCTTATTGTTTTGCTTGTTTGTTGTTAATTTTTTTAATTAATAAAAAATTTCAAAAAAGGATTTATCTAAAAAAATGAGTTATAACATTTATTCAGCTACACAAAAACGATGGAAATAAAAGGACAAATGGCAGGTATATAAAGGGGCTGCTGGGAGAAGGTGGGCTATTTCCCTTTTGATTTTAGCTGCTTGTTGTTATCTCTGTATAAGTTCTATTGATTCTTAAATTTCATCTATTTCATTAATGAAAACAATTGGGTTCTACTGAATTTTATATGCAGTTAAGGCATTTCCTACATATTTCTGATTTTTACACATAGACAGCATGAAATACTTGATATCATACTCAAGTTTGCCAATTTTTATCTGATATTCCATTTCAGTAAAAAATATGGCACTGGTCTAAAAGGAAGAATTTTGGGCTGCATATAAGTGACAGACTTTTATCCTTATAGAACCTGATAGTGTAAATGACAGCAAAAAACTTGCAGGAGAAATATTCCAGAAGGAAACTGAGACTCTCTGTTTTGTTCAAAAGCTGTCCTGCAAATTTGGAGGTCTGTGGAGCCTACAAAATCTCTGGTCTGGGTGGGGGTAGGCGGGTCAGAAGATTTGGGATGTGCTTCTAACTCTGCTACTAAAACCCCCACATGACGCTAAGGAACTCGCTCAGCCTTCCTCCACTTGTTTCCCTCTCGGCACAGCGTGGCTGGGGCTAGGTGCTTCCACCTGCTGAGACTATACTGGTAACTTCATCACAAGCAAAGTGCTGACAGCGCAGGAAGAGCTGCTAACTGCCGTGGGATTTCTACCTCAGCTCAGCCCCGGATATCTCTGTGACCTCAGGTGACTCACAAACCCTCAGTCTCTTTACATATTTACCCGGAGATAGAATCACACATCTTGCAAGTTTATTGTAAGGATTCAAGATAAAAATATATTTTTTTCTTAGCAAAGTAAAGGACCAGGTCCTGTTATTCTCTTATCCCGATTACATGACACTTCAAACATCCCCAATATTTCAAGAAGCAGCAGAGTACTCTTTTTTCTAAAGTTATGGCATACATAACATTATTTTTTTAAACATGACATTGTATGAATGCACTAATTATTTACATTTTTAAAATATTTTATTTCAATCCTTATCAATACATATATGCATATTCTGTTAAGTTGTTAATAAAATGTGAATTAGTTTCTTTGTTCTGATGTTTTGACATTATTATTCATTGTCTTTTCTATATATCTATTTAGTTCTCATATGCATTCTCTTTAAATCACCTTAACTGAAGTATAATCTACATACAATAAAAATCATATTAATTATACAGTTCAGTGAATTTTGACAAGTATGTGCAGTTGTGTAACCACACCACAATCAATATATAGAACAATTCCATCACCCCAAAAAGTTTCCTTGTGCCTCTTTCTAATCCACCCCCTCGGCCCCACCAAGATGCTGGCAAACTCCAATCTGCGTTCTGTCATATGGTCTAACCTGTTCCAATATAAAATGGAATCACTTACTACATCATATTTTCTGACTTACTTCACTTAGCACAATGTTTTGAGATTCACTGATGCTTTTGAATACATCTGTAGTTTATGTTTTTATTTGGTTGAATACTATTCCATTTTATGGGTAGACCCTTTATTTATCCATTATCTAATAAATAGATATTTGGGTGGGGGAAGGTTCCCCTGTATGCTGGTTTGGAGCTGCTATCTTCCCCAGAAAAGTCATGTTCTTTAATCCAGTCTTGTGGGGGCAGCCCCATCCTTGGGTGGGACCTCTTGATTAGGTTGTTTCCATGGAGATGCGACCCTGCCCATTCAAGGTGGTCTTAATCCACATACTGGAGTCTAAGAAGGAGATGTTTTGGAGAGCGCCACTGAAGCCAGAGCCCAGGAGAGAGGAACTGGCAGACACCGCCATGTGCCTTCCCACATGACAGAGGACCCCCAATGCCAGCAGCCTTTCCTCCGAGAAGGTGTCTTATTGCTGCCTTAATATGGACATTTTCATGGCTTTAGAATTGTAATCTGTAACATAATAAATCCCCCCTGTAAAAGCCAATCCATTTCCAGTATAGTGCATTCTGGCAGCTTTAGCAAACCGAAACAGGCTGCTATGAATAAAACTTCTACAAAAATTCCTGTATCAGTATTTGTGTAGTCATATGTCGTCATTTCTTTTGAGTGAACATTTAGGAATGGGATTGTTGGGTCACATTATAAATGTATGTATGCTTAGCTTTATAAGAAATTGCCAAACTGCTTCCCAAAGCAACTTGATCACTGTGCATCACCACGGGCTGTGTATGAGCGTTCCATTTGCTCCACTATCGTGGTGACATTTGCCGTCGTCAGCCTTTTAACAGTTGCCACTGTAATGAGAATGTAAAGCCATTGCACTGCGGTTTTAATATGCATGTTCCTAATGACGAATGGTGCTGAGCACCTTTCCACATGCTTCTGTGTCACCTGTCTTTCTTCTTCAGATACGTTTCCATTCAAATATTTGAATTCAAATCACATAATGATTATCAAGTTGTTTTCTTTCCTATGGTTGAGGCCTTTCTATATTCTGGATACAAAAATATTTGCAAATATTTTCTCCCAGCTGGTGGTTTGCCTTTTGTTTTCTTAACAATGTCTTCAAACAACAAAATTCTTTAATTTTTTGAAGTCCAATTTATCAATTTTTTCTATTACACTTTGTGCTTTTTTAAAGAAATCTTGCCTAATCAAATAACACAAAGATTTCTCCCTTATGTTTTTTTTTTAGAATTTTTGTAATTTATCTCTTACATTTAATGTATCATTAATTTTGTGTTATTTTTCATATGGTTTGAGGTACAAATCGACTTTTATTGTTTCAGTGCTTGGATGTTGAAAAAATTTTCTTACACCATTGAATTATCTTGACACTTTTGCTTAAAATCAGTTGGTTAGATATATATGTGTGTGGGTCTATCTCTGGACTTACTCAGTTCCAAATGAACTATGTGTTTATTCTTAAGCCAATACCACACTCTCTTGATTACTGAAGCTTTAGAGTAAGTCTTAAATCATGTAGGATAAGTCCAGGAACTTCACTCTTCTTTTTCAAAAATGCTTTCATTATTCTAGTCATTTGCTTCTCCATAAAAAGTTTAGAATCAGCTTATCAATTTCTACATTTAAAATGCCTGTTGCAATTTTTATTAGGATTGTATTGAATTTATAGATCTATTTGGGTTTCATTGACATCATAACAATATTTTCCAATACATGAAGAATATATTTCTATATGTAGTCAGTCTCTAATTTGTCTCAGCAATATTTCAGAGTTTTAGTGTATAGGTCATGTACATATTTCACTAAATTTATCCTTAAATGCTTCATATTTCTGAGGCTATTGTAAATGGCATTTTAAGAATCACTTTCAATTGTTTATATAGGAATACATTTATTTTAAAAATATTTTAATGAGAAATATCCACACATGTACAGTCCAACCCATATTATACAATCAATGGCTCACAATATCATCACACAGTTGTGTATTCTTCACCATGATCATTTTTAGAATATTTGTATCACTCTAGAAAAAGCAATAAAAAGAGAAAATAAAAAACTCATATACCATACCCCTTACCCCTTGCTCTCATTGACCACTAGTATTTCCATTTACCCAATTTATTTTACCCCTCATCCCACCATTACTTATTTATTTTTATCCATACTTTTTTACTCATCTGTCCATACCCTGGATATAAAGAGCATCAGACACAAGTTTCTAACAATCACACAGTCACACTGTAAACGTTATATCTTTGTGCAATTGTCTTCCAGAATCTAGGCTACTGGAACACAACTTAACAGTTTCAGGTACTTCCCTTCAGCCGCTCCAATACACCATAAACTAAAAAGGGACATCTATATAATATGTAAGAATAACCTCCAGGATAACTTCTCGACTCTGTTTGAAATCTCTCAGCCACTGAGACTTTATTTTGTCTCATTTCTCTTCCCCCTTTTGGTCAAGAAGGTTTTCTCAATCCCTTAATGCTGGGTCCCGGCTCATCCCAGGAGTCGTGTCCCACGTTTCCAGGGAGACTTATACCCCTGGGAGTCATGTCCGCTGTAGCGGGGAGGGCACTGAGTTCACCCGCTAATTCGGCTTGGAAGGAGCAACAAAAGAGGTTCTGTGGTGACTCTCAGGCATAATTATCTGTGCTTAGCCTCTCCTTTGCAGGAATAAGTGTCATAGGGGTGAGCCCTAAGATTGAGGGCTCAGCCTATTGAATTGGTTGTCCCTACTGTTTGTGAGAATATCAGGAATTCCCCAGATGAGAAGTTGAATATTTCTTCCTTTCTCCCCAGTCCCCCAAGGAGACACTGCAAATACTTTTTCATTATTTGCCCAAATTACTCTGGGATATATCAGCGCATCACAATAACCTATACAAACCAACAAGATCTCATGCCCTATTCAGGATTCCATGTACTTATGGTGTTCAACTAAACTAACCATACAAGTTAAATTATCTAACATGCTACCCAAAATATAGATTTTGCACCAAATAAACATCTCTCCGTTTGGTCTTGCCCAGAGGTTGAAGTTTGAAAACACAGGCCATATCATACTTTACCCTGTATTCTGACTTACCATAGTCTTAATCCAGATCAGCTTCATTCCTATCTCTAGTTGAAGTCTGATGCCTTCCCAGCTATGTTGACAGTTGCTGAACGGGGCTGTGCTGACTTCCATAGCTGCAGTGTTCCATGTCAGGGTCTCAGGTGTCACATAAATACCTGAAGTTTCAGCCAACAGCCAGGTTATATTCAAACAGCTCAGTATCTCAGAATTTAGAGGTATCATTTACAACTCCTAAATATATGTGACGGCCTAAGAGCTTACAATCTAGGGCCCTTTGCAATAGGCCCCAACCTGACAACCCATGCTCTCGACTTCAGTTCTCTGAGTTTGTATATTACAGTAAGTCCATACGAGTGAGGCATGGTAATATTTGTCTTTTTGTTTCTGACAATTACAATGATTGTTGTGTATTGACCTCGTGTCCTCCAACCTGGATCTTCACATTTACTCTCCTTTTATTTTTGCAGCATCCAATATACTTACTGTTAGTCCCCTCCCGTGTATTTTTCATTTCAGATATTATATTTTCATCTCCAGAAGTTTCAGTCAGTTCTTTTTTACATCTCGAATTTCTCTCAAATTCTCACAAATCATATTGTGTTTCTTTACATATTTGAGCATATGCATCCTATTTATAATAGATGTTTTAATATCCTTTTCTGCTAAGCCCATCATCTCTGCCATTTCTTGTCTGTTTCTAGCGACTGATTTTTTTCTGGTTATGTGTTACATTTTCCTTCTTCATATCTGGAGAGTTTTTGTGGGTTGCTGAACATTGTGAATTTTATATTATTGTCTGCTGGCTTTTGATGTATTTTTAAAATACTATTGGATCTTTTTCTATCAGGCAGTGAAGTTTCTTTTCAAATGGTATACTCCTTTTGAAATTTTGTTTTAAGTTCTTCCTAGTTGGGTATACAGTAGTCGTTACTCTGGAACCAATTTAGACCCACTTTTAATCAGAGTTCCTCCTGGCCTCCTGTCTGCAGTGAGGTTATTTCCCTGTGGCTGAAGGGAATGGACGGATGTCGGGGTCTATGTGGCCTCCGGGAACCGGCCGACTTACAAATCCTCGTTAATTGTTTTTCTTTTAAAAGTTGTTTTCGTCGGATCTTATGGAGCACGTGTCCTATGCACAACACTTTGGTATTCAGACAGACTGAAGCATTCCTTACTGAGGATTGCCAGAGATTTTCCTTTCTGTAGCTCCTCCTTTGGGGAAAACACCCCACAAATTCCATCCAGCTGGCTCAGCCTCTTTAGGTTCTGATCCTGGTCTGTTCTGTTCAACTCAGTGACTGCCAGCCTTCATTCACGTTCCCTGTAGGTGCCATACGGGGTGTCCTCTGGGCAGGAGGCCCGGACAACGGCAGCACTAAATCAGTTTCTCCCATCAGGGGTCACAGTGCTGTGCTGCCAGCTCTCCAGCATCTGAAAATAGCTGTTTCTCTAAAACTTCCAACTGTTTAGGTATTTGTTACTGGAGGTTAAATCTGGACTGTCTTACTCCCTTACGGACTAAAGAAAAATTTCACATACTCACTTTTCATCTTATCATTACAAACATTCATATTGTGTTGGAGGGACTTATGTTGATAATTTTTTAGTGTTACAAATTTCAAGCCTTATGTAGATAATATATATCTATTGGAGGGTCAGAGTTGGGGTATGAAAGGAGGAGAGGAAATCTATGATTTCGCAGGGAAAAGAATCATGTCCAAATGATATTTTTATTCATACAATTAATCATAATGATTTGGTTCCTCAAACTCTGGTCATCAATGAGCAAAGGAAGGAAGCAATGGATGAATGAAAGTTTTTTTAAATGCTATATAATCAGAAATTCCCTTCTTTTGTCAAATGATATAAATATATTTTTAAGATCTTGTTACATATTGTCCTTTTGCTCCCTAGAAAAATGGCGCCAATTTATATTGCCATCAGCCTTACAGGCATTTACTCATTCTCTTGCAGTGCTGCCAACACTGAGCTAAATCAATTTCATGTCCCTGAGAATTGATGAGCATCAAGCATTCAGTACCGTTAATTCGCAGGCTAGACCTTCAAAACATGATGCCAATTTTCTTATTAGAGTTAGGATCCCTTTATAATAAATATTTTGCCTAATAAGACAATTTATTCACACAATTATTCCATCATAATGACTTCCGTAGTCACTGTTTTTTGATATGAGAAAGTTGTAGAATTTCTAGATCATTACACTATGTAATAACCTATGATCAGAATGTCCAAGTGGATACTTCAAAAATTGATATATAAAATAACAACATCACCAATGAGTGGAGAAAAGGTGAGCTTTTTAATAGGTAGTTCTACAAAATTAGCTATGTATATGAAAATAATAAAATCGGGTTATCTCACAAACACTAAATAGATAAATAAATTTTAGGTTGACAAACCTAAATATGAGATGCAAACTTGCAGCGATTTTAGCAGAGAATTTAGGAGAATATCTTAATGATTTTGGAGTGGGAAATAATTGTTTGAGACACAAAAATCTCAATCCACAAAGAAAAATACTGATAAATTTGACCAAACACTGAGTGGCAACCTGAGTAAAGATATTCATAAATATAAATGATAAAGAATTAATGCCCCCCAAAATAAATTAACCCCTCCAAGTTGAGAGGAAAGGAAGTAATAATCCAAACAAAAAATTAACAAAGGATATTGTGTTAGTTAGATTCAGTTGTCAACTTGGCCAGGTGAGCATACCTAGTCTTGTTGCTACGGACATAAGCCAACAGTATGTGAACCTCATCTGTTGCCAATTACATCTGCAGTCAGCTAGGAGGCGTGTCTGCTACAATGAGTGACGTTTGGCTTAATTGGCTGGTGCTTAAATGAGAGAGTATAACACAGCACAGCCCAAGCAGCTCGGCATTCCTCATCTCAGCACTTGCAGCTCAGCCCAGGCCTTTGGAGATGGAGAAAGGAATCACCCCGGGGAAAGTTGTTGGAACCCAGGGGCCTGGAGAGAAGACCAGCAGAGACCATCCTGTGCCTTCCATGTAAGAAAGAACCTCAGTGGAAAGTTAGCTGCCTTTCCTCTGAAGAACCAACAAAATAAATCCCCTTTTATTAAAAGCCAATCCGTCTCTGGTGTGTTGCATTCCGGCAGCTAGCAAACTGGAACAGATATGAACAGGCAATTCAGAAAAGGGAAAACCCGAATGGTCAAATGAAAATATTTGAAGATGTCAAACTCACTACTTAATCAAGGAAATGAAAAATGAAAATCAGATTGTCTGACATTTGTGTTTATCAGATTGAAAATTTTACTTTAAGTTTGACATACCAAGTGTCGCTGAGGATGAGAAGAAATGGGAACTCCCATGGCAGTATGGCTTGTTAGGAAAAGTCTGGACAGCACCATGGCAACATTCGCAAGAATTAAAGGCACCTTTCTCCTTGTGCGCAACAGCCTCACTCTTAGACACACATAAATTCTAGAGAAACGCTCTCATCTGTACACCTGGGGCTGCATAATAATAATAATTATGGTGTTATATGAAGTTGTGAAAATTTATGAAAGCATAAATGCCCACCCACAGGAAAATGATGAATAAGTTGCAGTTTATTGTTACAAAGGGGTCCTATGCACCTCTTGAGTAGAGCTACATTTATCAATATGGATAAATCTGAAAAAGAGGGTACTGAGGAAAATTAAGCTACAGAACAACATATTAAGTCTGACAGCAGTTACACAAAATTTTAAACAAGCAAAATTTTTTAACTTAAAAAAATCAAAATCTGATAAAGCCAAATCGCCCTATCTAGTTTAAGGATAAGTGCAGACTGAAGGGAAGTGTAAGAGCATGACTGGCTTCGCTCCCCCAGGCCGACCTGCCGCTCTCTGTATTTCCCCGTCTCTCCAGGTTTAGGGGGGCGGTTTGCCCTTCGACCTTGAATCTCTGATTGCTCTAAGAAAAGCTGCTGATGCTCAGTTCGCTTAGTTTTCTCCTGGCTGAGAAGGCAGGAGTTAGGATGTGCGAGTTCTTTACGTGATGGTGCAGAGACCAGAAACTTCTCATCTTCCCTGAGCCATGTATTTCTTGGCCTCACTGTGGTGGCAGCGCAGCCTCCGCCTGAGTCGTATGTTGGGGCTTACGCTGCCCGAGGCACTGTTTGGTGCTTGACATCGACTAAATTCACCTCTCCAGGCTTCAGCTGCCAGACATTCACCCCACGACGAGGTTCCGGCTTCCCTCAGCGTCCCAGAAACGATCTCCATCCCCACTTCAGCAAAATTATCTTCCGTCATATTTTTTTAAGTAGTTTTCATTGCTTTTGTTTTTCTTTTTCATTTTGCCATGTGAAACGGATATCACTTAGCTTATTAGCCTTTTCCCTGAGTAGAGTAATCTGCCTCTCAAAAGAAGGGAAGATTTTTTATTTTCATAATAGTTTTTGGAGGATTTTCGGCCAGTCATCTCCAATTTTAAAGGACTTCAAACACCTCCGTTTTTAAAAAGTGGACTCTAGTTCAGCCATGCCACTCACCTCCCGCGCAGGCTTCCCCTCCGTGCGCAAAGGCCCGGCCTTCTCCCCCACAGCCGGGGCGCGGGGCTGTCACGCGCGCACATTCACTACACTGCTTGACAAATGTCTATGTCACATGGCGTGGGCCAGGAGGTGGGCGACGAATCAGACCGACGGAAGAACCGATCTTGCCTTGTGTACTAGGTGAAGAGGCCAAAGGGTCCAGGGGCTCAGGGCCAGGCCTCTCGGCGCTGCGGTCTCATCGCAGGCTCCGGCCTCGGGAACACCTGCTGTCTCCAGGTGTCGCCAAGGTGAGCTTGCAGGGAGGCGGGGAGGGCTCTTCCCGGCTGGGTGCACCTTCTGGCACCCCTGCCCCTACAGCTTCTGAGTCCAGCTGCTGTTCCCTCCCCTGCCTGGACCAGCCCTGGCCCCAACGACCACCCAGTGCAGGTCACCATCCCTGGGCAACAGCCTCTTTCCCTCCAAAAATATCCGAGCTGGTTTGAAAGTATTATGTCCTCCAGAAAAGCCATGTTTAATCCTGACTCAATCTTTTGGGGCCAGACCTAAAGTTTAGGGTGGAAACCTTTTGATTGGGTTGTTTCCATGGAGATGAGACACCCCCAATTGTGGTGTGGCCTTTTGACTAGATAGAAGTGTGACTCTGCCCATTTGAGGTGGCTCCTGATTAGTTTACTGGAGTCTTACAAACGGGGAATATTTTGGAGAACCCTCAGAAGGGACAGAGTGGACAGAGACAACGGGAAACCCAGACATTTGGAGATGCAGAAAGAAAATGCCCCTTGCAGGCAGAAGCTAGGAGCCCCCTGTCAGGTGTCGGGGGCTGAGGCTGCTGGAAGGACGCTGCCTGAGGAGGTGCTGACCAGATGTGCTGAGAGATGGCTGCTGAACTTGCTGGAAAGGTGGGGGTCGGGGGCATGGCTGGCATTGCCAGGAAACCTCCAGGAAGCTGCCTGCAAGGATGGTGTTTGAAACCAGAAGCCACAGGACCAGCAGTCGCCACCACGTGCCCTCCCAGCTGGCAGAGGTGTCCGGGACCCATCAGCCTTTCTTGAGCCAAGATGTCTTTCTCTGGATGCCTTAGTTTGGACATTTTTTATGGCCTTAGAACTGTAAACCTGTAACATAATAAATTCCCTTTTTAAAAGCTGTTCATTTCTAGTGTAATGCATTCTGGCAGCTTCAGCAAACCCAAACAAGTTCTGACCCCATTTTTGGGGAGTTCCATCCTGCGTTCCCTTCCCTCAGCCTTAACGTAGGCTTTAGGATTTGCTTTTATTCCCTCTTTGTAGTTAAATCTCTGCATATAGTTAATACTTCTTTATATTAAATTGTCTCTTTTTAAATTACTGTGGGATTGATCTCTTTACTGGACCCTACATGACACAGGCCCTATTTATTATATTTTAACCATCAGTAAATCCATTAGCCTTCAGTCAACAGTGAGGCTAGAATGATATTGATGTGGAATATAGTGATATGCCAAAGTACATGTTTTACATATTTTTCCTCTTAGCTTAATAACTTATACTGTATCTTAAATAATCAGATTTTTTTATTTCCTTTTTTTACCTAGGGGCCACTATTAATCTTCCTTTTAACTGAGCAATTTACCTGAAACATCTATTCTCATGTAACCTAAAAATGAATGCCGAGGACATAATATAGAGTGCATAAAGCCAGAGAAAATGAGTTCTCCAGTCAGAACCAAAGTTCAGTTTCACTTGCCTTAGGGATTATGTTTGTGAAGAATGGGGCATTTATCAGAACCCCCCCACCCACCCACCAGCTCGCTGCCTCCGGACACTGACATTTCAGAATAGACCTTGGAGGTGGGACACTCAGGCCTGCTGGACGTCAGGACCCAGTAAGGGAGACTGAATATATATATATATATATATATATATATATATACACACACACATATATGTAGTGGAATCGTATTCTACATCTTCTGGGAGCAATTTCTCATTCCTTTGGTGGGAATCGCCGGGTCTTTTTTGTAGGGAGCTGCTAGCAGGGGGGATGGGGGAACAGCCCACAGGTGACGTCCGCGCCAGCCCCGGGCTGCCGGGTCCTCTTACAGGGACCTCACAGCGGCCCGGGGCCTGCCCTTAAGGGGCCTGTAATCCTATCGGGAAGAGAATCACTTCTTTGACAAACAGAACGTAAGAAATACGGAAATCACAAATGACAAAGAGGACGCAGCCCCGAAAACGTGCGTCCAGAGCCTCCAAGCGCAGAGGGCGGGACCGGCCGAGCCCTGGGCCGTGCTCTGACGTCACCGCAGCTTTGGGGCCGAAACTGCCCCTCCTGCTCCCGGCTCCTGCCACGCGGCGGCCACGCGAAGGCCGCCCCTTTCTGGGAGATGCGGGGCTCACTCAGCCGATGCCCGCCTTTGGCTTGAGGACTGGCTCACAGGACTCTCCTTAGAACTGCACTGCCCCCAATCTTCCTTCCTTCCCCCTCCCCCTCCCTCCCTCCTTCCTTCTTTCCTTCCTTCCTTCTCCCTCTCCTCTACCCAAGGTCAGACTTATGTCACGGCTCTCCCAGACCCCCCCCCCGCCCAGCCCCCTGTCCATTTCATCTTGGGGACATTTTCTTTAATAAAGTTCTTACACATTTATCCCTGTCCTGTGTCTGCTTCTTAAAGGACCCAGATTTGCACAGAGCTGTACAAGCAACATGCATAAAAATCTAGAAGGAGGGAGCATTAATTCTGAAAACATATTTCAGAAAAAATGTCTTTTAATCTGGAGCTTGAAGGAAGAGGTAGACTATGGAGCACAAAGGCAGGTGGGGTTGTGGGAGAGCAGACGGCATGGTTAGAGCAAGTGTGCAGCATGGCGAGTAAAATGCACCGCAGAAGATGATGCGAGACATTAGAACAAAGACAGGGGCCGGGAGAAAGCTCTCAAACGCCATGCTAAGCAATTCAGCTTATTCTTTGGGCAGAGGGAAATAATCGCGGCATTCTTAGTAGGAAAATGATCAAAGCTTGTCTCAGACAAGAGGCCCTTTGGCTACTAACAGAAAACCCAAATTAATGTGGCTTTAAGTAGAATGTATAGACTCACATTCCCCCAAAATCCAGAAGTACGGCAGGCATTTGGGTGAGTAGATCAATTCAGCATCACCAAGCGCCAAGCTTTTCCTTGTCTGTCCTTCATTTCGAGCAGTCTCACTTCCTCCTCAGCCACCACCAAGGAATTCAAAGCTTGCCCCTCCTTTCAGCCCCTAAATCCTTGTTTTCGCCATCTGTGCAGTACAGACAATAATATTCTCTGCCTTTATCCATTACCAGTTGTTGCTGTGTGCCTGCTTCGTTTGGACATAAACACATTCTTCTATACCATAAATCCAAACGGTGAGGTTGCAGTGCGCGCTCGTGATGGTTAAATGTGAAGAACTTAGCGCGGCCTGGCAGAGAATGGGGCACCAGACAAACGGCAGCTCCGATTTCCATCAAGCCTGACGGTGTCTTGGGTTTTGATGGTTGGGGCACCTCTGATGACCTGTGGGAACAGGGAAGGCGGAGTGGAGGACTGTGCTGGGGAAGGTGAGAGCCACCAGGGCCCACGGCGCCAGCCCGGGTCTCCGCTTATGCTTCGCTTCCTCCTGTGGGACGGAGAGGCAGGGAGGAGGCCCCTGAGCAGCCCCGCCCTCACCTGCCCTCCTCGGGTCTGCGCGGACACCTGCGCCTCCTGTCCGCTTGCCAAGTCCTTGGTTCAGTTGTACCGAAAAAGTTCCTTTTTCCTTGCGGAATCGCTTCCTCAGGAACTGTCCCCAAATTAACTCCCTCCACTTTGTCGTTTGTCCCCCACGGTCCCGGCTCCCTCCTCCTGTGCCTTATCTAACCGGACAGCTCCTGTGAACCAGGGATTGTGCAGAGCCCTTAACCCTGTGGACACAACCGAGCAGCACCGTCTCTGCCCTTTGGGAATTCTCAGCTGGTGGGAGGCGGGGCTCGAGGCAGCCGGGGACAATGCAGAAAGTGACCCAAGGGTCTGTCCTGGGTACTGTGGGCGCCCAAAGCAGAGGCTGGGGGTGGGGGAGACACGGCACCCCGCCTCTCTTAGGAAAGAAAACATGTTTCTACCCTATTTGATTACCGTTGTTATATGTTACACAATACTTGTACAGCCTCCCATTGCCTGATATTAACTAGGCATTTTCTTGGGAAAATGCTCTCTTAAAACCTCTAGCCAAGTTAATGGAACTGATACTGCAGCTATTATCAGATGACATTTTGAATGGTTTTTCTTCAATAGCACAGAGTTAAATACCTTTATTCAAATGCTCTTGTTTTACTATCCTAAAAGTCTTAAGTGGGTGGGTAGCCAGAGGAGGAGGAGGGGAAGGGAGGGAGAGGACTTCCCTGCCCCGAGGGACTGGACCGTGGTGCAAGCAGGCCCCTGGCTGGGACTTACCGTGCACCTGAGGCCCAGCTGACCCTCATTTTCTTTCTGGCCTCACACAGGTGCGGCTCCCAAGCTGGTGCCTCATTTCAGCCATGGCAGCCTCTAGAACTCACCCTCCACAGACCCAGCAGCAAAGGTTGGCTAGAATATTTCAAAATGAAATAATTTTGTTATTTGCAAATCATAGAGAGTCAGCATCCTTACCTGGAGACCTGGTGAGTGGCATCCTAGAGGACTGAGACAGAAGGAGAAAAAGGGCCACAAAAGGCAGAAACATGAAAATCATATTTAAAAGCAAATTTGCTTATTCATTGGACACTTACATGGAAATATTTTATAGTGTGTTCTTATTTTCAAATACGCCAAGTCCCAAGTGGAAAGCTGAGAAAGATTTAGAAGTTGAAGAACTCCAGTCTCCTGTCCGTGCTGTTTACAGCATGCCTGCACTAACGTGTATGGCTTACTGGGTATTGACTGAGCAAGAATTTGAGTCTACAATCCTCGGTAAGCCAGACATTCCCTGCCTCCAGGGAATTTGCGATCTGAAAGGTTTAAGTTTTAAATGTATGTTATTATAACAAAGGCTGTTAACATTTAAATTTCAAAAACTATGGTTACTTGATAAAATCCTTGTAGCTGCTTAAGAAAAGTCATTGCGATGAGGTTGATTTCACTTGTGCAGAGATGCATTCATTCACGGCACATTCCCTGGGTTTTGAATGATTGGCAACCCCATCCCTCAACATCTAGCGGCAGTGATGTGATAAGATTAAAACCCTCTCACCGCCTACACCGCCTGCTTGCCCCCAGGGAACACTTGATCAGGCCGGGGAAGAGTTAAAGACCCAAGGCTGGCTGAGAGCGTCCCAGCCTCTCCCACCCGCCGATCTCGTCAATCCCTAGTGTTGGCTCAGCGCAGCCACGGCGTTCCTTTGTGCTTTGGGGCGCGGAGGGAAGGGGGTGGCACGCATCGCCAGGAGAAAGAAATGACTCCACCGGCGCTCGGCCTCCGCCCGCGGACCGCTCTCGCTCTGAAATCAGGAAGAGAAGTTGCTGGAAGCGGAGCATGCCCAGTAGTGGGCAGCCGGCCTCGGCCTCGCCGCCGCGGGGGACTGGGCTAGTGGGGAGGACGCTTGAACTCTAGCCAGTGACTTGTCAGGGCGGCAGCGGGTCCCAGGCGCTGGGTGGGCTGCGGCGCCCCGGCCCGCGCTGAGACCCTGCCCGCCGCACCCCGGCCCCTGCGCCCCTGCCCGCCGCGCCCCTGCGCCCCTGCCCTCCGCGCCCCTGCCGGCCGCGCCCCGGTCCCTGCGCCCCCGCCCGCCGCGCCCTGGCCCCTGCGCCCTCGCTCGGGCCGCCTCCTCCGCCTGCAGCTGCGGCGCGCCGGGAGGTGATGGCAGGTGGTCCCCGACCAGCGCGGACGAGCCGCTGTCCTCTCACGCGGGAGAGGGAGAAGGTGTGCCTGGCAGAAAGGGCCCTGGAGAGATTCTTGCAGGGGCCTGGGTGTCCGCTCTGTCGTCACTCCTCATGATCCCGACCCGGGGACGAAGTGGCAAAGCTGGCCCGTCGCCTTGATCTCAGGTAAGGAGAGCACCTCCAGGTTTTCTCTTTTCAGCGCGTTTAATGGCTCTGAGGTCCGCAGCCCCGCAAGGCGCTTTTCAATACTTGCCTTGTTCTCACACTGCTAGTTTGTTCAGGATGAAGACTGGGGAAAAGGACTTCGTGTGAGTTTTAAGATTCTTTCAAGTTAGGGTTGAAGCCAAGCATCAGAGTTCTGTCATTCTTGGCTCTGTCTCTGACTCTGGGGCACCTTTGCCTGAGCCCACCAGTAAGGTCCCCACATGGGAGGTGAGGTGAAGGTTTTCTTTAAAAATGCTGAGCTCTGAGCTAGTCTATGGAAAGCTACACTCCATGTCAGACAGGCAAACGGAGATCATAACTTACAGCCTTTTTGAGGCGATTTCAATTATAGTCAAGAGAGAATAATTCATAATATTATACTTTAACATCAACCTTGTCCAGTGTTGAACTTAGGCTGAGTGCAAGAAATATTCACACACAGAAAGCAGGCAAACAAAACCGCCACCACCAACAAAAAGCATCAGATTTTCAACTCATTAAAAGGAGCCCACGACTTTACACAAAAATTAAAAATAACCAACCCCCCCCATTTTATTTTGGAGTTGAGCAAGGTAGCTCCTCGCTAACGACATCAGTTCAAAAGTTAGAAAACATTTTCATAATGCAGTTTTATGTTTGCAAATTAATGTTTTAAATGAAAATTGTGGAATCAACATCTCCAGATAATTTTTCAAATAAAAGAAAAAAAATGAGAGAACAGACTTTAGGACAGTAAAACAACCTGCATTCGAATGAACATATTTAACTCTGTGCTACTAAAGGGAAACCATTCAAAATGTCACCTAATAATAGCTACAGTATCAATTACTATTAACTTGGCTGAGGTATTTTAAGAGCATTTTCCCAAGATAATCTCAAATTAATATTAGGCAACAAGAGGCTATATTTATTGTGTAACATGTCACAATTGTAATCAAATAAGGAAGAAAATAGTTTTCTTTCCTAATTTGGAATTTAATGTCTTCATGTTTTGTCTAACCAAAATGTAATTAGATTTATAACATTTAAAGTAATAATTATATGTAATACATCAAAGGAGTTTTTTCTTACCCAAACTATGGTAACACAAAGGAAAAAAAAGATGGGGAAATATTTGATGTTGCATGGTAAATACTTGACTGGAAAAAAGTTGGAATTTCTAGACATATTGCTTTTACACTCTTCTTTTGAACATAATTTAGTATTTATGATGCATTTGTGTTGCCTTGTGCTTTCATTTCACCAAGAAGAATTGACAGTAGCTTTGTAGGCAGAACTTAATATGGGTTCAAATTTTGCTTTATAACAGTATAAAGCAAAATTCACTTCACGGGAGCACTTGCTATTTTTCCAAAGCTTTCCCTAGCAAATCTATGCAAGTTTATAAATACATGCCTGGTGCATTAAATTAAGACAGATATAAGGAATGAGTGGGTCAGGCAGAAGAGGTATGCCTCAGTCCTGAGAAGAGTCAGCTTAAAGATAATGACTAAAAGAGTCGACAAATTCTGACAATGAGAGATAGAAGGGAAGGAAGTGCAAACTCGGGGAAACGGCCTCTTCTAAGCAAGGGTAACAGATCAAGACTGTACAGAACTGAAAATTCTTATTTCTAGTTTGTTCTACTGGGATAAAACCAAAGTACCGTCAGCCACCAGGCTTTGTTTTACACAGAGAGCAAGAGTTTTTAGAAAGTCTGATTAAGTGTCTGGAAGTTTGGAGAAAAACCACTCCTTCCTCCTCTTTTTTTGTGTAAATGCCCCAGCTCACCCATTCTGGGCACCCAGGTCCCCAGCTTTCTGTGGAACTGTAGGAAGACAAAAGCTGCCTGGGGGACTCTGTTGTTGATAGCCTGCCCTCTGATCTTTACCTGACCACAGGCGCTCCCTCGGGTCCCCACCTGGGCAGAACCCCACCGGGTTGGCTCTCAGGGGCGCTGGCATAAGATAAGAAGCGCCCTGTTCAGAAGACTCCCGGGCACCCAGGATTCTACTGAGAAAAGCTGTCTGCCCTGACTGCCTGTGCTTGTTCTGGGCTGTGATTTCCTCGAGCTGTCTTTGAGTTCCTAATCAGCAGAGGTCGTTCCTTTTCTAGGTAGACGTACAATTTGTCCTAATGCAAAGCACTGCAGTCAGCAGTCCCACACACTGACGGCACACACGGGCGGAGTCCCACACGGTAACAGCACACACGGGCGGAGTCCCACACACTGACGGCACACACGGGGCGCAAGAAGAAGAAACGTATTCCACATTTGCATACTCAGTGGACTAGGTAGGAAGCTCTGTTCCTTCCTCTCCTTCTCTCCAACATTGTCCAGTTCTGGCACGTGATGAAGAGCGTATTAGTTTCCCAGGGATGCACAACTGGTTAGGAGAAATTTATCGTCTCACAGTTTTGGAGTCCCGAAATCTAAAATCAAGGTGCCAGCAGGGCCAGGCTCCCTCTCACGCCTCTTGGGGGTGGTGGGTGGGGGAGCCCTTCCCTGCCTCTTCCAGCCTCTGGTGGTTCCCCAGGTGTTCCTTGGCTTGTGGCAGATTCTCTCCAATCCCATCTCTGTCTCCACATGGCCATCTCCCCTCTGTGCCCCTGTCATCGTGTCCTCTTCTTACAAGGACACCAGTCATACTGAATTGGGGGCCCACCCTAACCCAGTATAAACTCATTGTTCTAGTTTGCTAGCTGCCAGAATGCAACACACCAGAGACGGATTGGCTTTTAATAAAAGGGGATTTATTTTGTTGGTTCTTCAGAGGAAAGGCAGCCAACTTTCAACTGAGGTTCTTTCTTACATGGGAAGGCACAGGGTGGTCTCTGCTGGCCTTCTCTCCAGGCCTCTGGGTTCCAACAACTTTCCCTGGGGTGATTCCTTTCTGCATCTCCAAAGGCCTGGGCTGAGCTGCGAGTGCTGAGATGAGGAATGCTGAGCTGCTTGGGCTGTGCTACGTTGAACCTCTCATTTAAGCACCAGCCAATTAAGTCAAACATCATTCATCACAGCAGACACGCCTCCTAGCCGACTGCAGATGTAATCAGCAACAGATGAGGTTCACATGCCACTGGCTCATGTCCACAGCAACAGAACTAGGTGCCTTCACCTGGCCAAGCTGACACCTGACCCTAACTACCACACTCATCTTACCTAATAACAAGTGCAAAGACCCTGTTTCCAAAGAAGGTCACGTACTGAGGTTCCTGGTAGGCATGAATTTAGGGCCACTGGTTCAACCCAGTACAAGGAGTAAAGCTCTTTTCCAACGCAAGCCATTATTTTCCCCATAGTTGAGGGTCGAGAATGGCGGCAGAGCTGTCTCTCCTTTGTCACTAACCTCTCCTGCCCCCACTACCCACCTTTGGTATTTCACTATCAGATTTTACAAATTCTGGTTTCTAAAAATTCTGGCTTTTTTAAAGCAAACTAATAGAACCAGAATGCCAGTTCTAATGTGTATATCATCCCTATCATTTCTTTCATGAAGGAAAAACTATGCCTGCTTCTTTTTTATTTCAGTCATTATTTTTGAAATGTGTATGTTTAGGCTGAGAACACTGTTCAGCTGGAGTTTCTTCATTCTCAACCTGGAAAAGATGTATCCCAAGTACTTCCAACAGAGGGCCATATGATCAGAAATGTTTTTATTTTAACAGTAATAAAATACAGGATGTTCTCAGCTATTCCAAAAAGTCAGACTTTTTTTAGACTAAAAAGATTTAGTCAACTATATCTGTATAACATGCAAGGTTTTAAGCATAGGACTGGTAACTGATTGATTTTGATTTTGATTTCATAAATAAATTTTCCATTACTTAGGGTGATTCCTAGCTCTGGTTTCAGCAATTCTGTGAAAGCCATAATCATACCTTTACAAAACTAGCAATATTCAAACATTAGCTTGAACCTAGGCAAGAAGCCAGAAATATCAAAATAGTTCTGTGATTGATAGGTTCATGTCCAAAATTCCAGGGATTCTATGTCTTCCTCAAGGACAAAATTGGCTTCCAGCCCAGCCAGGGACTTTTAGATTTTTCACTTTGCCAGGTATACAGCTTTAGAACACAGACAGGTCCTGAGGCTTGAGGAAAAGTGTGGTATTTTCTCTCTGTGACATTGTTTCTTCCAAATAGGTCATCAAGAAGAGATGAGAGTCAGGCATGGTTGGCATCTTTTCAAATATACAAGTCCAGTTTGACTCAATATCTGCATTTCTTAGACAAATAACTCCTATTTATTTTCCACTCCCTCCCCGCTGCATCTTTTTCATTCTCTCCTCCTGCATCTTGCATTATTGTTTGAATATCTTGATTATATTTTGTTTTTTGTTTGTTTTTTAATGTCATAAGCCTCTGCAGAGCTAACCTGATGAATCCCTTAGAGCCCTTCCGTTTCAAGAAGTCTCCAAGGGAAAACATGCCAAGGAACTATCCTAACTAAATCTCCGCTTCCTGCTTCTACTTTAGTACATCACACAGACTGGCTATGTTCATGCTGAGAAAGAGAAGGCAAATCTTAATCATTTCCTCAAGCACATCACGAAATAAACTTGATGACAATGTTTAGATAAACCCTTTCTAGCTGATAACTTATTTCCTTCCTCCTGTATCACAAGGTCTGTTGTAGATATGGGAGTAGACCTTAGAACAGGGCCGACAAGGCCCTTGTCCTCGAGGAGCTTATAATAGAGTTGTTGGGGAGAGGGCAGTGGTGGAGAGGGCAGAGAGACAGCAAGTAAGGCAGTAGCAGATGTACTGAGTGCTATGCAGACCAAATGGGGAAATAGTATGGAGTATGGCCTGAGATAGGGAACTCGGGGAGGCCCTCTCTGAAGAAATGACATTTGATGTAAGACTGGAAGGAAGAGGAAATGTGGGGATATGTTCTGTGTTGCATGATTTTCCTAGGGACGGATGTAAAGCAGGATGACTAGAACTTAGAGCATAGAGTGGGATGTCAGGAGTTAGGGCCAGAGAAGCAGACAAGAGCCAGATCAGAGGGTACGGTAAACCATGCTCTAGTTTTGTAAGTGTAATGGAATCCACTGGAGGACCTTAAATGTTAAAAAGGAGCATCATGGCTGCTTGGTGGAAAAAGCTCTGTAGCCTCAAGAGGGAAGCCTGAGACGCGCAGTAGACAGAAGAGAGGTACTGATGGCACGGACTAAGAGGGACTAATAGGCATGGAAGTCACCACATAGACTTTCTTTCTTCTATAGATTGTATTGTACCTTTTATTAAAAAGTATATGTATTGAAGAAAGATCAGAAAATACACAGACATGTCCCCCAAAGAAATTAAATCATCTATAGTTCCACTACCAATTAATCACTGAAAATATGTTTGGTATCTAGTCTAGGAAACCTTTTGGAAGCCAATGTATTCTTTTTAGGAAAGTGGTTTATTCTGGATATTTTGATAAAATCTCTCTTTCAGCTTAAATAAACTAAAAAAGTACCTGCTTTAAGTCCAGATGGAAAACTGAGTGTGTCTGCCAAAGAGTCACTTCATTCATTCATTGAACGTTTTCCTGGGCCCCTGGGGCTGGGCTGGGCTCTGTCATCCTTAGCAGTCACTCTCAGTAACTACCCTCCCCACTCCAAATCGTCCCACTCTCTTCCTCGGAGTTTGGAGGCCTTAATTTAACCCTCAGGCCCTATGCGTTGGTCGTGCTGTCCCTGCTTTAGGAGTGATTTGGGTATTAGAACTCCTGGGGCATTCTGGGAATCCTCACAGTCGAGATGGCCTAGGAAGGGGCTAGACTTGGCCGGCCAGAGTGGACCCTGAGCTGGGAGGATCAGACATTTTTTTCTTGTTTTTTGTCATAGGTCTTCACCTTTCCAGAGGTACGTATCAGTAAGGCAGGAATCGGGCTGCCTGAGACTTGAAAGGGAGAAATCTCACAGTAGCGTTAGGAGAATGTGCCCACATCACCTCTGTACTCTGGCTCCAAATTATCTTACATTTTACAAATGTGTCATATCTTGATTATCATTTAAAAATATGAGTATTGTTTGTTTGCATTGCATTTATTTATTTGAGAAGTTACAGGTTTACAGAAAAACCATGCAGCAAATACAGTGTTTCCATATGCCACCCCCACCCCCCCCACCACATGCACACTTTCCCTTTTCAAAACACTTTAGATTGGCCTGGTGCCTGTGTTCCAACTGATGAGACAATATTATCATAATTATACTATTAACTACAGCCCATAGTTAATATTGGGGTTCATTGTGTTGTACATACTATGGTTTAAAATATATACCATATTTCCATTTTAATCACTTTCAAATATGCAATTCAGAGATGTTGATTACATCGACAAAAGGTGCCGCCATCACCACTGGCCTTAACCAAAACTCCTCCGTCACCCAAGACAGAAACTCTTCACCAATTAAGCAATAGATTTTATTCCCTAACCCACCCACCCGCAGCCCCTGTTAACCTGCATTCTAATTTCTGACTCTATGAATGTGCAAATTCTAATTCTTACTAAGTGTGCTCATCTAATATTTATCATTTTGTGTCTTATTTCACTCAACAGGACATCTTCAAGGTTCATCCATGTTGCCACATGCATCAGCACTTCATTTCCTTTTACAGTTGAATGATGTGCATTGTACATATATATATACAAATCATTGTATATTTATAATGATTTGTTCTCCATCTGTTGATGAGCACGTGGGTCACTGCCATCTTTTGGCAATTGTGAATAATGCCACTGTGAACCTCAGTGTGCAAATATCTGCTCAAATCCCTACTTTCAATTCTTTTGGTATATACCTAGACATGGGATAAGTGGGTCAGATGGTTATTCTATCCTCAACTTGCTGAGGAACCTCCAAAGTTTTTTCCACAGTGGTTGCACCTTTTTGAATTCCAATGGGTGTGTTCCTACTTCTCCACATCCTCTCTAACACACGCTGTTTTCCAACTTTTAGTTGTAGCTATTTTAGTTTCCTAGGCTGCTCAAACAAATACCATGAAATGAGTTGGCTTAAACAATGGGAATTTATTAACTTATGGTTTTGAGGCTAAAAAATCCTAATCAAGACATCATCAAGGTGATGGTGTCTTCCTAAACACTGGAATTGTAGGACAGGCTGCCAGTGACCCTTGGCTCCTCTGTCTCATGGCAAGGTACATGGCAACATCTGGTATGTCCCTTCTCTTCTGAGTTCCATCTGTGTCCAGCATCTTGCTCCCTGTGGCTTTCCCTATTTCTCATGTCTGAATTCATTCCAGTCATAAAGGACTCCAGTAATAGGACCAAGACTCATCCTGATTGAGGTGGGACTCGCACACCTTAACTGAAGTGACTTCATCCAAAGGTCCTGCTTACAGTGGATTCACACCCACAGGAATGGATTAACTTCAAGAACCTGTTTTTCTGGGGTGCATATAGCTTCAAACCACCACAGCAGCCTTTCTAGTGGGTGTGAAATAGTATCTCATTGTGATTTTGATCTGCATTTCCCAAAAGGCTAATTATATTCAGCATCTTTTCATGTGCTTATTTTAATATCTTCTTTGGAGAAATGTCTAGTCAAGTATTTGGCCCCTTATTCAATTGAGTTGTTTGGGTTTTTTATTGTTGAGTTGTAGAATTTCTTTATACATTGTGAATATCAAACCCTTAATCTGATATGAAGTTCCCAAATATTTTCTTCCATTGTGTAAATTATCTTTTTACCATCATGATGAAGTCCTTTGATGCCCCAAAGTTTTTAATTTTGATAGAAGTCCCATTTATGTAGTTTTTTATTATTGTTGCTAATCTTTGTAAAGTCCAAGAAATCATTGCCTAACACAAAGGTTCTGGAGATACATCCTGTTTTTCTTAGTTTTATAGTTTTGGTTCTTATATTTGGGTCTTTGATCCATTTTGAGCTTTTTTTTTTTTTAATTTGCATATGGGCAGGAGGCACCAGGGATCGAACTCCAGACCTCCAGCACGGCAGGTCGGAGCTCTGCCTGCTGAGCCACGGCAGCCGCCCTTGAGCTAATTTTTGTGTATGGTGTGAGGTAGGGGCCTTCCATCCTTTTACATATAGAGGTCCAGTTTCCCCAGCATCCTTTGTTTAAGAGACTGTTCTTTCCCGATTGAATGGGTGTGACACCCTTGTCAAAAATCATCTGGCCATTGATGTTAAGGTTTATTTCTGAACCCTTTGATTCCATTGGTATATATGTCTGCCCTGTGCCAATATCATGCTGTTTTGATTACTTTAGCTTTGTAATAAACTTTAAAATCAAAAGTTGTGAGCCCTCCACATATGCTCTTCTCTTTAAAGATGGGTTTAGGAATTCAGGGCCACTTATCCTTCCATATAGATTTGATGATTGGTTTTTCCATTTCTGCAAAGAAGGCTGTTTTTCCATTTATGCAGAGAAGGAATTTTGAATGGATTTGCATTGCATCTGTAAATTGCTTTGGGTAGAATTGATCTCATAATAATATTTAGTCTTCCAATCCATGACATATAGTGTCCTTCCATTTATTTAGGTCTTTGATTTCTTTTTGGCAATGTGTTGCAGCTTTCTATGTGTAAGTCCTTCATATGCTTGGTTAAATTTATTCCTATTTATTTGCTATTGTAAATGGTTTTTTTTTCTTGATTTCCTCTTCAGATTGTTGGCTAGTGATCTTTATGTGTTGCTCTTGTACCTCACCACTTTGCTGAATTAGTTTATTAGCTCTAGTAGCTTTGCTGTGGGTTTTCAGGATTTTCTATGTAAATTTTCATGTAATCTGCAAATAGGGAAAATGTTACATCTTCGTTTCTAATATGGATATCTTTTATTTCTTCTTGTTGCCTAATTTCTCTGGCTAGAACTCTCAGTACAATGTTGAACTTGATCTTAGAGGGAAAGCTTTCAGTCTTTCACCATTTAGTATGATGTTAGTGGTGATGTTTTCTTTTTCATATGTGCCCCTTGTCCTGATTGAGGAAAGTTCCTTCTATTCCTCGTTTTCTTGAGTATTATCAAGAAGTGATGCTCAATTTTATCAAATGACTTTTCTGCATCAATGGAGAAGGGGAGTTTTTCTCCCCTTCGTTCTATTTATGTGATGTATTACACTAATTGTTTTTCATATTGAACCACCCTTGCATGCCTATGATAAATCTCATTTGATAATTCTGTATAATTCTTTAATGTACTGATGGATTTGGTTTGCTAATATGTTATTGATGATTTTGCATTTATATTCATAAGGGATATTTTGTCTGTAATTTTCTTTTCTTGTGGTATCTTTATCTGGCTTTGATATTAGGCTGATACTGGCCTCATAGAAGGAGTTAGGAAGTGTTCCCTCCTTTGCAATTTTTTTTTTCTGAAGAATTTGAGCTGGACAGCTGTTAATTCTTCTTGAAATATTTGGTTAAATTCACTAGTGAAGACACCTAGTTCTGGGCTTTTTTTTTGTTGGGAGGTTTTTGATGACTGATTCAATCTCTTTATTAGTTACTAGTCTGTTGAGATCTGTTTCTTTTTAAGATTGTGTAGGTAGTTTGTGTATTTCTAGGAATTTGTCCATTTCATCTAAGTTACCTAATCTATTGGCATAGAGTTTTTTCATGGTATCCTCTTATAATCTTCTTTATGATGTCAGTAGTAATGGCCCCCTTCCATTTCTGATTTTAGTTATTTTCTTTCTCTTTTTGTCAGTTTCATTAAAAGTTTGTCAATATTATTGGTCTTTTCAAAGAACCAACTGTTGGTTTCATTGATTCTCTTTATTTTTTATTCTCTATTTCATTTGTCCTGATTCTAATTTTTATTAATTTCCTTCTCACTTTGGGTTTAGTTTGCACTTGTTTTTCTAGATCTTCCAGTTCTTAAGTTAGGTCTCTGACTTGAGATCTTTCTTCTTCTTCTAATGTAAACCTTTGGACCTACAAATTTCCCTCTCAACAATGTCTTTTGCCACATCTCTTAAGTTTGGGTATGTTGTGTTTAATTTTCATTCACCTCAAGATATTTCCTAATTTCCCTGTGATTTCTTCTTTAACCTAGTGGTTGTTTGAGTGTGTTATTTACTGTTCATATATTTGTGAATTTTCCTTTTAATCCCTCCCTTATTGATTTCTAGCTTCATTCCATTGTGGTTAGAGGAGATACAATGTATTATTTCAATACTTTTAAATTTATTGAGACTTGTTTTATGATAGTCTATCCCAGAGAATGGCCCATGGCACTAGAGAAGAATGTGTATATCTGCTGCTGGGGGTCAAGTGTTCTAAAAGTATCTTTTAGGTCTAGATGGTTTGTTCTGTTCCAGTCTTCTTTTTTGATCTACTCTCTAGATATTCTGTTCTTTATTGAAAGTGGTACATTGAAGTATAACTGTCTATTTTTCCCATCAAATCTATCAATAGTCAAAAGGAGAGATGTTTATTTGGTACAAAATTTATAATTTGGGTAGCACATTATCTAATCTAACTTGTATGATCATTTACTTGAACATCATAATTACATGAAATCTTGAATAAGACATGAGATCTTGTTGATTTGTATAGGCTAATGTGATGCCCTGATATATCTCAGAACAATTTGGGCAAGGAATAAATAAGTATTTGCAAAGTCCCTTGGAGGACTGGGGAGAAAGGAGGGAATATTCAACTTCCCCATCTGGGGAATTCGTGATATTCTCAAAAGCAGTGGGGACAACCAGTTCAATAGACTGAGCCCTCGATCTTGGGACTTGCCCCTAGGAAGCTTATTCCTGCAAACGGGAAGCTAAGCCTACTGATAATTATGCCTGAGAGTCATACCCAGAGACCCTCTTTTGTTGCTCAGATGTGGCCTCTCTCACTAAGCCAATATGGCAGGTGAACTCACTGTCTCCCCTCTACATGGGACATGACTCCCAGGGGTGTAAATCTCCCTGGCAATGTGGGACCTGATTCCCAGGGATGAGCTGGGTCCTGGCATCATGAGAATAAGAAAGACTTCTTGACTAAAAGGGAGAAGAGAAGAATGAGTCAAAATAAAGTCTCAGTGGCTGAGAGATTTCAAACAGAGTCGGGAGGTTATGCATAATATAAAGATCCCTTTTTAGTTTATAGTGCATTGGAGCGGCTAGAGGGAATTACCTGAAACTGTTGAACTGTGTTCCAATTGCCTTGATTCTTGAAAAAGATTATATAACTATATAGCTTTTACAGTGAAACTGTGATTGTGAAAACCTTGTTTCTGATGCTCCTTTTACACAGGATAATGGAAGATGAGTTAAAAAATAAGGATAAAAATAAATAAATAATAGGGAAAGATAAAGGGTAAAAATTGGGTAGATTGAAAGGCAGTGGGTCAATGAGAAGGAGGGGTAAGGGATATGGAATATATGAGGTTTTTTTTCTTTTTATTTCTTTTTCTGGAGTGATGCAAGTGTTCTAAAAGTGATCATGGTGAAGAATATACGATTATGTGATGATATTGTGAGCCATTGATTGTATAATATGGTTGAACTATATGTAGATGGATATTTCTCAATAAAAATATTTTTTAATACCAATATTTTCTTCCTATAATTGGGGGCTCTGCATTAAATATATATATATTTATAATTGTTGTGCCTTCTTGTTGAATTGACCCCTTTGTAAGTGTACTTTTTGTCACTCATAAGTTTTTTACCATATATCTGATATTATATATATCAAATATATTAGTATACCTACTCCAACTGTCTTTTGGTTACTATTTGTTTGGTATATTTTTTCTGTTCTTTCAGTTCCACCCTTCTTGTGTGTTTTATTATAAGTTGAGTGTCCTGTAACAGCATGTGATTTTGTCATGCTTTTTTAATTCCATTTCTGTCATTGTCTGCCTTTTGACTGGAGGGTTTAATCCATTTATATTTAAAGTAACTACTGATAATGCAGGATTTTTTTTCTGCCATTTTACTATTTGGTCTTTGTCAGTCTTATAATTTTTGTCCCTCTCTGTTCTTATTCTTGTACTTATTTTTATTTATCTGATTTTTTATATTGTGTCATTTTGTATCCTTTCTCACTGATTTCTAGATATATTTTTCAGTTTTTCATGTGTGTGTAGTTACCATAAGGCTTAAATTTAACATGCTAAATATTTAATAGTCATGTTTGCTTTGAAAGTAAAAAGCAGAATTACATACCAAAAAACAAAACAATTTTACTGGCATTTATATTTACCGAAATGGTTAGCTTTACTGGAGCTTTTTTTTAGCTCTTGAAACTCAAGGAAATACGTGTCATATCAGGAACTGGAAACAAACTTGAGGAGCTTCAGGCAGCTTTGATCTACTGTCTACTGGCCTTTCCTTTCCCTCTGAAGAACTCTCTTTAGCATTTTTGTAGGGCAGGACTAGTGGTAATAACATTTTCTCAGCTTTTGCTTTTCGGGGACTGTCTTAATTTCTCCCCCTTTTGAAAGACATATAAAAGTCTTTTGCCAATTGTTTCTTTCACCACTTGAAATATTTCATCTCACTGTTTTCTTGACTCCATGGTTGCTGATGAGAAATAGGCACTTAATCTTATAGGGGTTTCCTTGGACAAAACACAATGCTTTTCCCTTTCAGCAGAATTCCTTCCTTGCCCTTGGCATTTGACAGTTTGACTACTGGAGGTATTCACATGGTTTTCTTTAAGTTTATCCTGTTTGGAATTCATTGGTCTTCTTGGATGCACATATTCATGTCTTTCATTAAATTTGGAAGGTTTTCTGCCATTTCTTTGATTATTTCTTCTTCCCCTTTCTGGACTCCCATAATGTGTATACCTTTATGCTTGATGGTATCCCTGCAGTCTCTTAGAATGTTCAATTCTTTTTTTCATTTCCTTCTTTTCTCTTTCTGTTCTCTCTGATGTCTGAGTCATCTCAATTGTCTTTCTTCAAGTTTACTGATTCTTTCTACAGCCCACTCCAATCTGCTGTTGAATCACTCTGGGAGATTTTTTATTTCAGTTATTGTATTCTTCAATTCTATTATTTGTTTGGTTCTTTTTAAAATATTTTAATATCTTTATTGAGATTCTCATATTATTTCATCATTTTCATGATATCATTTTGTTCTTAATGTTTTCCTTTATCTTCTTGAACATATTGAAAATCATTTTTAAAAATTTGTTGTCCAGGAGAGAAAGACACAGAAACCAAGAGAGCAAGTCATGGAAACCAAAAGTTGAATGCAAGGAAACCTGGAAGAAAAGTAAGAGACCCGCAGACACTGCCATCTGCCTTGCCATGTGACAAAGGATTCCAAGACAGCCAGCACCTGGGGAGAGAGTATCACGTGATAATGATTTGATATGGACATTTCCATGGCCTCAGAAGTGAAACATTTTGGAGAGAGCCAGAAATGACAGAAGCTTCAGAGATGACAGAAAGAGCAGATGTAGGTACCTGAAGAACAGTTGCT